>VXBP01008836.1:282041-518156 GCA_013400115.1 Rhinopomastus cyanomelas
TAGGGGGGAAAAAAACCCCAAATGCAGGACGTCTCTGCACCTTTTCCCCAACCCACTCCGGGCAGAGTCACAGAATCACAGAATCATCATGGCTGGAAAGGACCTCCAGGGTCATCGAGTCCAGCCTTTTCTCCTACTGTCTAACCACTAGACCATATCCCTAAGCGCTACGTTCACTTGTTCCTTAAACACCTCCAGGGATGGTGACACCACCACCTCCCTGGGCAATCTATTCCAGTATCTAACCACCCTCTCAGTAAAGAATTTCCTTCTAACATCCAATCTAAACCTCCCCTGATGCAACTTGAGGTCATTTCCCCTCNATCTAAACCTCCCCTGGTGCAACTTGAGGCCATTTCCCCTCGTCCTATCATCACTAATTGGAGA
This sequence comes from Rhinopomastus cyanomelas, assembly GCA_013400115.1. Taxonomy (NCBI): domain Eukaryota; kingdom Metazoa; phylum Chordata; class Aves; order Bucerotiformes; family Rhinopomastidae; genus Rhinopomastus; species Rhinopomastus cyanomelas. The sequence continues at coordinate 282,429 of VXBP01008836.1, forward strand.
GAAGAGACCAACACCAGCCTTGCTACAACCTCCTTTAAGGTAGTTGTAGAGGGCAATAAGGTCCCCTCTCAGTCTTCTCTTCTCCAGACTAAACAACCCCAGCTCCCTCAGCCTCTCAACACAACACAACTGAGCAACCTTCAAATTAAATTTATGTAACCAAATGTCTTCAGACTTAAAATATCCCATAGACTCCTTCATTAAAAATGTACATCTGCTTTAGCTTCTAGGAACACAAACGTGACCGTGTTTATGGTCTGGCTGGGCGTGCATGCCAGTACTGCACGTGACCACCAAATCGCATCAGCTCTGATTGCTCCTTCTGTCTTTCTGCCTTGATATGATGAGCATCCATACAAGAAGGCTCCACACTGTATTCTATCCAATGTTTCAGGTGGCAACCCCTGCCACAAGGATGATGACAATAAGGAATTCTGTGGACAGAATGCAAGACAAGTGCATACTCTACCTGCCCAGCCCAGGTCTCCAGTCTTTCCCATGAAGGGCAGCTGCACAGCAAGCAGGACGCCCGCTATGCCCAGGCCCTGCAGCCACATGTGCAGATGGCCTCTTGGCAGGGACTTTCAGCTTCCCTGGAGGCAACAGACACAACCCTTCCCAGTCGTTGCTCATCTTCTCTACTACCTCCAATCCTTGGATCTTCCACTCCTTTTTGCCTTGTTCTCCCTCTGAAAGTCATTCCAAGCCCCTTATATTTACAGAAAACTATTTCAAAAAAGCATCACGATTGCAATTTAAGAGTCCACACCTTCATAATCCCCAGAAGTATGAGCACACAATTCCGTGGGTGAACACAATGCTTCATGCATTTGTATTGTTGCCTTCTCTTTCCCTCTTCTGTCATCTGCTGCTTCTCATTACCTAAATTTAGACTGCAAGACCTTCAGTCAAGATATCAAGCCTTGTCATGTCTGGAAGACAACTTATTTCTGTCCCACTTTCCATTTTCATGTACCTTTNTAATGATGTAGTTGCTGCCATCTGATGGCTTAGCAAAGAGACAGGAAACTGGAGAGGAGCTACTCCAACTGCAAGTTAGTGCTAAAAGCTGAATTAAATTTGGCTGACGAAACAAAAATAGGTAAAGTAAGTGATTTGGGGGCAGATAACTAAGAAAGCCTCATGTCACAGGATGGGGAAAACATTCAGCAGCTTTTATCATCTTTGCAAGACAACGTAAATGCGCAGAATACTTTAGCAAAAGAAATCCTGTTACACTTAACTATGTTTAAATTAAGGACCAACACAGTTTATGCAAGACAATGGTGACTTAATTGCATGTGACCTTAGTGTGAGCTTCACAAAATTAACTTGCAGTCAGCACCTTTTCCACTAGTCACTCAGTCCCACTTGCTAGCAGAAACATCAAAAGCTCTGTCTAAAGGAAGGAAGTGGGGAACAGCCAGTGTCTGGGCTCTGAAGTGGTTGAAAAGAGATCCAGAGCGGGTGGGTTGTTTGGCAGACAGCATCTACATGTCCAGTGTGGCAGAGGAAGAAACATAGGGGGGAAAAAAACCCCAAATGCAGGACGTCTCTGCACCTTTTCCCCAACCCACTCCGGGCAGAGTCACAGAATCACAGAATCATCATGGCTGGAAAGGACCTCCAGGGTCATCGAGTCCAGCCTTTTCTCCTACTGTCTAACCACTAGACCATATCCCTAAGCGCTACGTTCACTTGTTCCTTAAACACCTCCAGGGATGGTGACACCACCACCTCCCTGGGCAATCTATTCCAGTATCTAACCACCCTCTCAGTAAAGAATTTCCTTCTAACATCCAATCTAAACCTCCCCTGATGCAACTTGAGGCCATTTCCCCTCGTCCTATCATCACTAATTGGAGAGAAGAGACCAACACCAGCCTTGCTACAACCTCCTTTAAGGTAGTTGTAGAGGGCAATAAGGTCCCCTCTCAGTCTTCTCTTCTCCAGACTAAACAACCCCAGCTCCCTCAGCCTCTCAACACAACACAACTGAGCAACCTTCAAATTAAATTTATGTAACCAAATGTCTTCAGACTTAAAATATCCCATAGACTCCTTCATTAAAAATGTACATCTGCTTTAGCTTCTAGGAACACAAACGTGACCGTGTTTATGGTCTGGCTGGGCGTGCATGCCAGTACTGCACGTGACCACCAAATCGCATCAGCTCTGATTGCTCCTTCTGTCTTTCTGCCTTGATATGATGAGCATCCATACAAGAAGGCTCCACACTGTATTCTATCCAATGTTTCAGGTGGCAACCCCTGCCACAAGGATGATGACAATAAGGAATTCTGTGGACAGAATGCAAGACAAGTGCATACTCTACCTGCCCAGCCCAGGTCTCCAGTCTTTCCCATGAAGGGCAGCTGCACAGCAAGCAGGACGCCCGCTATGCCCAGGCCCTGCAGCCACATGTGCAGATGGCCTCTTGGCAGGGAGCTTCAGCTTCCCTGGAGGCAACAGACACAACCCTTCCCAGTCGTTGCTCATCTTCTCTACTACCTCCAATCCTTGGATCTTCCACTCCTTTTTGCCTTGTTCTCCCTCTGAAAGTCATTCCAAGCCCCTTATATTTACAGAAAACTATTTCAAAAAAGCATCACGATTGCAATTTAAGAGTCCACACCTTCATAATCCCCAGAAGTATGAGCACACAATTCCGTGGGTGAACACAATGCTTCATGCATTTGTATTGTTGCCTTCTCTTTCCCTCTTCTGTCATCTGCTGCTTCTCATTACCTAAATTTAGACTGCAAGACCTTCAGTCAAGATATCAAGCCTTGTCATGTCTGGAAGACAACTTATTTCTGTCCCACTTTCCATTTTCATGTACCTTTCTTCCTCTTTGCATAATCTTCATGTATGTGTCTCTGCCAAAAGCTTAATTATCTCCATTTCTGGCCACATTTATTTTATGAAGGAAAGGGAAAACCACCACAGTGAAAGTAAAGGAGTAGCTGCACTAAAAAGTACTTGACAAGCTTGACGTTATTGGACTTGTACGTGGAGGATTTCAGACACTACCACATCACAGTTGCTTCCTCTGCAGAAGAAAACGTCGTGTTCATCCAGCAGCCAGAACTGAGGCCTCCACCTTACTCGAAGTCACCTTTTCGTCACCACTCTATATTACAGACTACCTGCACAGAACATCCCCCCACTAGAACATATGTGTGTGTGTGTGTGTGTATATATATATATACAGAGCACTAGGAGTTTTTAATAGGATTACTATGGTACTCCTGGGTTTTAAAGAGAGTAGAATCACACAGGAATCATGGAGGACTCAAGTCTACTTGCAAATACACAGAGAAAAAACCCAGAATTCATGAGCAGCAATTCTATAAAGAGTAAACATGTTACCAAACAAAAGATATGGGGTTTAGAAATTATATACACATATATCAAGAGCCAAATGTTGTGCCTCAGTGGCCCATACAAGGATCAGTACTCTTCAATATCCTCATCAATTCTGAATTGCTTTATTTCAGTGGCATTGAGTCCACCTTCAGCATGTTTGCAGATGACACCAAGTGGTGTGGTCGGTGTGTCAGAGGGACAAGACATCATCCAGAGTGACCTGGAAAGGCTAGAGAACTGTCCCTGTCTGGACTCATGAAGTTCAACAAGGCTAAGTGTGACATCCAAAGGAGCGATCTTGGATATCAACACAGGCTGGGAGTCGATGTGATGGAGAACAGTCCTGTAGAGAAGGACTTGGGGGTACTGGTGGACAAAAGGCTGGAAAAGAGCCAACAATGTGCCCCTGCAGCCCAGTGGGCCAATCGCATCCTGGGCTCCATCAAAAGAAGTGAGGCCAGCAGGTTGAGGGAGGCGATTCTCCCCCTCTGCTCTGCTGAGACCACACTACAGGACAAGGGGAGATGTTTTTAAACTACAAGAGGGTAGATTTAGATGGGATATTAGGAAGAAATGTTTTACAATGAGGGTGGTAAAACACTGGAACAGGTTGCCCAGGGAAGCAGCAGAGGCCCCATCCCTGCAGACACTCAAGGTCAGGCTGAATGAGGCTCTGGGCAACATTCTCTAGTTGCAATGTCCCTGCTCACTGCAGAACTAGATGACCTCTAAAGGTCCCTTCCATCCTGACATGTTCCACGATACACCGATTTCTAGCTCCCCTATCTTCACTGCTTGGGAAAATGCAAATAACCTGAGATTCCTAACTTTGCAAATCAGCCACTGTCTCACAGGTAAGTATAGGGAAATTTTCCTTAATTTAATACTAAAATGGTAACACAGAATTTCTATTAACTTCTAACATCTCTAAGTAAATAAAGTACACTAAGTACCTGTATAAGCCAAAAATTCTGACTCCTGTAACACAGAAATCTACTTCTAGACCACCCATTACTTAACAACATGCCTGTGGCTTGCACTGTTAGCTCTTGTTAAAGGTACTTTCTTTAAAGTAGAAAAGGATTAACAAAAACTTAAATCTTCATGCTTGACATGTGAAGATCACCAAGGAAACCGTAATTATTTGACTCAAAGAGAACACTGCTTAGGTTTAAGGACAAAGCATGCACGGGATTCTTCAGGAGCTTTGGCTGGCTTGCGCTGAACTGCAGCATGTCCAAACCCACCCCTCCAACTTCTAAACAGTGGTTATTAAATACTTAACATACTTGTGCTCTTCGCACACGTAAAGATCACCCAAATGTGTAGGTACTAATGAAAACTATTCATTACACTCTTCCCAAACACAGCTTCTTTCTCCCCGAAATCGCTAGGATCTCTTTCTTTCTAAATCATAAACTTCTGGGCTGTTTGGGGCACCACCAGTGTCCTCGCACCAGGGAAACTCTCCCTCAGCAGCCTGGACCAGTACTACAGCTCTATCTGAGAGAACAGGTTGGACTTGATGATCTATGAGGTCTCTTCCGACCTTGGTAATACTGTGATACTGTGAACAGCAGCCACACTGGTCTGTATTTGTCTATATTCCACTGCATTAAATTACATTGTCTGAAAAACACCCCCTTTTTTAAAAAGTGCTCATTTTTTCCCCTCTTTTCTTTCATAGAAAGCACTTTCCAAATGGATTGTGATTTTAAAAGCTCTTCATGTCTACCCAACTTTTATCTTCCCATAAATTCTTTGCTGTGGTAGGTTGACAATCTAGGTGGGTCTTTAAAAGAAACTTCAGTGTTTCAACATTTGATGCTCAGCCTTTACACGCTGCACTTCACACAAAGCACAAGGAAAAGGTATCAGATGTCTCTCCCCAAACCTTTCAGTTAAATCCCAAAGCGACACACCCAGAGGGTTATTTTCTTGAAGCATGAAACACAATTTGGGTAATTACAGGCATGTCCAAGTGTCCAGGGGTATCTATTTCTGACTGTTAACATTCCAGAGAGCTTTTGCTCCGTTACAAACTCGAGCTCTGCCACACAGCTACCAAGCTACCACACAAAGCAAGAACTATTTGATACCGTTAACCGCAAGACCGTTTCAGTTTTGCTGTAATTGACCAAAATGCCTCCAGTAAGCCCTAAGCTGCAGTCCATTATGGTTCAACCAAAGTTTTAATTTATCCTAAATTAGGTTTTGAGTTAACAAGAACTGCAGATACCTGCCCTCAGACTATCTCCATGGCTCGAATACCTAAACAGCAAACAGCTGTGACCCCCTTCACCCAGACAGTAACTGAATAATCTGTATTTAAAAACACACTCCCTGTTTCTAACAGGAGGAGTGTATTCTGATGGCAGAAGTAATTGCAAGAATAATGGAAAGGAAGTGGAGAAAGGGAGTCTAAGCAACCAGAAGAAATAAAATGCAGGCAGATAAAGTTAGTCACGGGCAGTACTTTTAAAATGGACTGAAAGAAAACACTCACGCGGCTTGTTTTTTCTAACTTATCTTTGGCCAAGATTTTTTGGCTGCATAAAATATTCAGGTAGTTGTTCTAGCACACAGCACTCAGTGTGTCCACACAGGTGGTGGTCTCAAAGCTTTTCCCTGCACCGTGCTGAGAAATTGTACCTACTTTTAGATGCAGGCCTGCCCTTTCATTTTGGTAAAGATCAGTGATGAGCCACAACCCTGAGTAGAGCTGCGAAAGGGAAACTGCACTGGCTACAGAAGCCTTGTCCCTGTAACCAACAAGATGGACACACAAATGCAAAGGGGTCATGTTAGATGAGATCATTAAGGTTTCAAATAAATATGATAAGGAACTTCTTCACAGCGAGGGTGACAGAGCACTGGAACGGGCTGCCCAGGGGGGTTGTGGAATCTTCTTCTCTGGAGATGCTTAAAACCTGCCTGGATGTGTTCCTGTGTGACTTGGTCTAGGTGATCCTGCTGTGACAGGGGGATTGGACTAGATGATCTTTCAAAGTCCCATCCAATCCCTAATGTTCTGTGATTCTATGATTAATAACTGCCAAAATCTGCTACAACGAGAGCAAACTGGAATGAGTACTTCCACATACCTGAGCCATGGAGTTGGGACCTCTGATGAAGAGCCTGGACCTGACTCTCAAGCAGACAGTGTGTCAACAATGGTGTACATGCCATACTTGGAGATCCCACCACTAGTCATTCTCTAGCATTATTTTTCTCACAAACTTGAACTAGGACTTTATCTTACTGTTCAGAGCAGGTTTTGGGGGTGGGAAGAGAAAGGTAAAGCATCAAGAGCCCCTTATTTGAGACATAGGTCTATTCTTTGTCACATGGCCAAACTGCTGAAACAGGTAAAGGAAAAACAGATGTGGAGGGTCAAAACTGACTGTATCTTTGATTCTAAGGATGGAGTCCAACTAGTGGCCAGTTACAAGTGGTGTCTTTGAAGGGCTGACAATAGGGACCAATAATGTCTTCATGAATAACCTGAAGAGTAGTGCAAAGTACTCAACAAGTTGGCACAGAGTACAAGTTGGAGGGCAGAGCTGTTATCCAGAGGGATCTCAGAAGGCTAGCGGAATGGCCCGATAGAAGCCTCCTGAAGTTCACTAATGAATTCCATATGGAATAAAAATAACCCAATGCAAATATATGGACAGAGAACCAACCAGCAAGGAAGTAGCTTTGCCCAAAAAAGAACTGAAGGTTCTGGTGAACTGGAGCAGGAAACACAAGTTAGCTGCATGTCCTTGTGGCAAAGAAGAATGATGACACATGGGTTCTATTAGCGAGTGGGGCTCAGGGGCTTATGGAAATAAGAAATTTCCTCTATCTGGTATTTGTGACAGCATTTCTGGAACATTGTGCCCAGTCTCAAACATGACCATAAGAGCAGTGCCACAGAAGCTAGACTGAGTCTGGTGTTTTACTCTGATCAGCTTCACTGCATCAGTCAATGTTATTCTTATAGACCTCCACCAGGAAAGAAGGTGCCTCTATGGACCATTCAGAAAAGAATACACTTGGTGCTGATGCTCAAGACAGTATTAAGGGAAATCTTTTACAGAATTTAGGATTTGTTTTTATTTCTGCAACCCTTCTATTCACTTCTTCCATCTGTCAAAAAGTATTCTACTTAAATTCAAAGCAAGAGTTGAGCTGAACACTAGAGTTTCTCCCCTCATGGACCATAAGTTGTTGCAGATCAACTATCCGATCAAGAAAAGGGAAATAACCTATTATTTAGGGGGTTGATCATACAGAATCACAAAGTTAACCATCCTATGGAACCAGTCTAACGAATTATTCCTGAGTTATGCCCAGGATTTAACGTTGTCACAAAAATAAGTGAAAAACAATTACAAGTGTGAGGCAGGAAGGGAAAACAATGAAAATATTTTCTTCCTTTAATACTTCTGAACACTAAAGTGGCCTTAATTCTATTCATTAGCTCTTCACAATAATTCCTTCATGCAAACTGATTCACAAAACTGTTGCCAACTCTTACAGCCACAAACAGGTCATTCACGTAACAGCAGAGTTCTGTTTATTTTGGCCACTCCACCAGGATCAGAAGCACAGGCAGCACAGCCAGAGCTTAATAAGGATTTACACTTTTTTTTAAACTAAGAAACTTAATTTAAAAATTGTCCCTAACATCAGTAATAAAAAAGCAGTTACTTTATGTGTTGCATTACTACTACTGTCAGCATTACAAAACAATCTTGGCTTCAAACTCCAAATTATGAGATTGATATATAACATGTTCAAGTTCCTCCTTCCTTGCTTCTTAACTTATAGTGTATGCTGAAGTCCCATTTTCAAAGCTCTTGCCATGCCTTGAGGACTACTAATTCACTTAAAAGGAGGGAAAAAGCAAGACAGTCATAGAATCATTAGGGATTGGAAGGGACCTTGAAAGGTCATCTAGTCCAATCTCCCTGCCACAGCAGGATCACATAGACCAAGTCACACAGGAACATGTCCAGGTGGGTTTTAAATGTCTCACAGAATGTGCTAGGTTGGAGGGGACCTCCAAAGGTCATCTACTCCAATCTTCCTGCAACAAGCAGAGACATCTCTAATTAGAACAGATTGCTCAGAGCCCCATCAAGCTTGACCTTGAATGTTTCCAGGGCCTCCATCACTCCTCTAGGCAACCTGTTCCAAGGATTCACCACCCCCATATTAAAGAACTTTTTCCTAGTGTCCAGCCTAAATCTGCCATTTTCTAGCTTAAAACCACTACCCCTTGTCACATCGTCACACTCCCTTGCGAACAGCTCTTCCCCAGCCTTCTTATAGATGACTGGGCAAGGTGTGAGTCTCACATTAGCACTGGAGCACGGGGGAGAAAAGTAAAAAGGAAATGGCACAGAGTCAGACTGAAGTCACTGGTCATTTGCCACAAGGCCCACACTCCACCCAAGATCAGGAAGGCTCTACGTGTACTCAGTGTGACAGCTGAACGCAGAAGCAGCCTTCATCAAGGAAGATCCTCCATTACCTGTGTAGCGCTCACGTACATCCCTGTGTTACCTTCTGATCTGCAGCAGCCGTTCGGTGCCAGTGAGCATCACTAGGTAACACTCAAGAGGAACTAATTCATTTGCTGTGGCTCACTCAGGATTCTGCCCAAACAAGGGTTAACACGCTGTTACAGTCACTGCTGTGTAAAACACCAAACCATCCACAGTAACAAGTGAGCAACAATGCTTTTCCATAAAAACCACAAATACTCTACAAATTAATTTTTCTGCTCCACTTTAAAAATGTGATTAAATGTCTGCTTCTGTGTAAGAGTGAAGGCACATGCACTAGTACAGGATTTGCTGCACTGAATCCATGAGTCCAGCAGCACCTGAGTGCCCTGTGCGGCACGGCAGACACCAGGACGCAGGCAAACAAGCAAGCTCACATTTCCCATGGGACAGAGCATGTTCTCACACAGTTCATTCACATACTGGTAGTCTACAACCTAGTTTACCTTCCACAGCCTATGACCAAACCTTATATGTAATAAGTAAAACTGAATTACACAAAGGCCATTTCTAGGTCGTCCTGAAACAGAGAGTAAAGTTTTACTTGAGAACTATCAGAATTAAGCCACCTTCTCACAAGTGATCCAGAAAAGACCAGCACAAAACTAGCTCAAAACATTTTTCTTGCATGATCATTCTGTTCAACCTTAAGAAATCACATCGCCTCTCCTCTGGATGTTGCTCTCTGGCTGTGAATAATGGCATTTTCCCATTACCTGAGCTCCAGTACAACAGTAATTACATTATCATTTGCATGACGCGCTCATGCTACAGAGCCACGGGCCAGAGCAGCAGCACATCTAGGCAGAAAGCTGAAATGTTAACAAAGGAAGATGCCCTCTCTTCTCACAAGAAATAAACAGCAGTCACCAGATATAAATTAAGGAAACATTCCCATTTCTGTTCATGTGCCAGTGTTCAATAGTAATGAAGAGATGCTGTGTGAAGCAAAGGAGCTTTATTTACTCTGATTTAGAGGAAGGAAAAAAAGAAGTGTTGCACAAATTGGCAATTGCTGTTTGGAAAATGGATTGAAACAATTCCTGGTAGGCATCAGGAGACTGCCCATCTGGCCCTGGCTCCTCCAGTGCATTCAGTGCTGCCAGGAATCCAAATCCATAATTACAGCTACCCAGTGCATGAAACAGCCAGGGCTCTTCACCTTCTATTCTCTGTGCTCACAAACTAAACCTTGTCCTGCAGCTGGCTGCTTCCTCCAGAGCTCAAAAAGCCCAAGGCACGTGCTGTGTACACAACAGGACACCCAGAGCCTTGGGAGACCAGCGCTGAGATGCCCTGCTTTGGCCTCCGTCTCCTTTCCCTCATATCTCTCTCACAGCCTTCCTCATGCTCTGTGAAAGGGACAGGGACAGCACAGAGCGAGCTCCTCACAGAGGAGACCGAGTTCCTGAAAATCCAGCAGAGTGTTAGAAGACAGCCTGTTATTTCAAACGATGCAGCAACACATCATTTGCTATTACGGGGCAGGCCACGGGCAGCAGTCTGCTGCCAGCCAGCACAGTGATCGTGTGCTGGGTGAGCACGCAGCAAATGAAGAGCTCAAAAGCATCCTGACCAAACATCTGAGATGCAGAAATGACGGACCACAGCTCTTCCAGTCAGATGCACTCCCAGCAGCCCTAATGAAATGTAAGTATCTAAGCTACGGCACAAAGCACTGGAAGGATTGAACTGAGAGGGCGACAGTTATAAAGGGCTAGCAATAAAAGTGGGTTCTGTAACCCAGCACAGAAGCACAGCTCCTTGGTGATACTTCAGCTGGAAAAGCAGTAATTCCAGTTACCTGTCAGGTAACTGCAGACAGTGACACAGCCTGTCCTCTTCTCTGCGTCCTCAAAACAAAGCTCAACACTCAGACCTCGTCTCACTGGAAATCTGCTCCCACTACAGTCAGCAGAGTATCTGCTAAATGCCATCACTAGGAAGGAAATTTTCCATTTCAGGGCCTGAGTTTGCCACTGTACAAAGAGCTGTTTTGTTACGGTGCATTTGTTGTTGGAGCCCGTGCTCCTACAGCAAGGGTCACAGCAGCACTCTGGTATCTTCACACTAAGTGTATCCGGCACTCCTGAAGCCTACCTCCTTGCCTGAAAGTGGGGATGAGATGGAGAAGACAGCAAAACATGCAGAAGTGCTGTTGCTAATAGCTCTGAGAAACATTCCGGCACGGGAAGAACCGCAGTGGAATGGCTGCAGTATCTCAAGCACAAGCAAGTGCTTTCAGTTGTTAAGGCTCTACGGGAACACCACGTTTTATAGGGCAAGTTATTTCAAAAGAATGCAGCAGCTTGTGGGTTAGGAAAGAAAATTCCAGCAAAAGTAAATGTCCCACCTTGGTCAGCAGAATAACCTGTCTGCTGCACTTCATTGCAATACCCTCTGCAGAGCTCCTAGGAATAGATCCTGAAATTCTATTACACTCTGAAATACTATTATCACTCTTTGCATCAAGGTATCAAGGCCCTACTCTGCAGGACTTATAAATGGAAACAAACACCTATTAGGGTTAGAAGAAAAACTGACAGTCAAAGTTTTGAGGAGAACTCAAACTCAAGCACCATTTTTATGAACCAGGTTGCTCAGGGTGGTTGTAGAGTCTCCTTCACTGGAGATGTTCAAGGCCCACCTGGATGTGTTCCTGTGTGACTTGGTCTAGGTGATCCTGCTGTGGCAGGGGGATTGGACTGGATGATCGTTCGAGGTCCCTTGCAATCCCTAATGATTCTATGATTCTATCAATACTTTACACACTTCTCTGGCATATTCAACTGGATGATCCTGTGGTCCCTTCTAACCCTGACTGACTCTATGACTTGGTCTAGGGGATCCTGGTAGTGGGGATTGGACTAGATGATCTTTCGAGGTCCCTTCCCATCCCTAATGATTCTATGATTCCATGTAAATTTCAGGGATGTGTGCTCCGACGATGTGATTTTTTGTAATTCTAAGGTTAGAGGACTCCTGGTTCCAGCATCCCATGGCATAAAGTAACAATGCCCTACAACAAAAACCCACTCCCGCTGTTGGTAAGTGTGGCCGGGTGTGCTCACTGCCTTTGCAGAACAATTGCTGCAATTTTCTCAGCAAAGAATTAGAAAACAAAGAATTAGTATCAAACGTTGGGAGATCAATTTTCACAAACCCCATCGCTTGATAATTTAAATGCTAAGTACTGCAGCCAATTAGTCTAGACTGAAGTATCTAACGGGGGGCAAAATTTAGGTTAACAAATACTGCATAATATTATCTGAATTATATGGAGCAGACTTCCTACCAAGATGGATTTTGAATCTGTCCATTATGTGGAACAGGTGCAAAGAGTGCGTGGGAGAGGTGAATTCATCCCTCCCTTAAATGGCAGCATAAAATAAAATTAGGATATAAAATTTGGGGGTGTCTCATGGGGTAGTTTTTAATTATATACTTAGCAGCATCTTTGCATATAATCATACCTCAGCCTCCTCGTTTGCATGTATATATTCTTTTGTACCATGATCAAAGAACAAAGGTTAAATCCTTCTGAAACTCTATTCAAGCAGCGAAAATTGAAAACAGCTATTTTGAGACTTTGGGCTTTTCTGTGTTTTTCAACTGTCTGCATAACCTGCTTAAAATTCTGGTTACTGATTAAGTCATGTATTTGTAGTGTGACACTTAGACAAATGCAGAACACAGGTGAACTGGTGGAGTTTCCAGGAGGACCCTTGAGTATGTTCCATAAAAGAGGGACAAAATGAGGTCTCCAGCTGGGACACTGGCTGACTGCCAGAGGCCTTCCACCAAATTTCACTACTCCCATTCCACTACCTCACCCAGATTTGGTTTGTGAGGAAGGTTTGGTATGGAAAAGCAGTCACTGCCATGTTCATGGTGTGCAGATGGAGTCTGTGTCCTGACAGCAGCGGGCAAACATCCAGCCGCGGCGCCCGGGATGCACAAGCTCTGACAGAGCCGTACAGCCGTCCTCATGTCACTGGGGAAGGATGAGGCTGCGTTTGCAAGGGCCATGGGGCCACTTTTAATCACTGCCTTCCTGCTCCAGAAAATGTCTGGTTTGTGAGTTTCAGTCCTTCCTCTGCTGTCACTAGCTGACCTGTCTGTACATCAAGCTGCGTGTTAATGGCCATTCAGTATTCCGGGCTACCTCCATGAAGTCCTCTGTGCCCACTTAGCATTCCTCTTTGGTGTCAGAGCTTAAGGTTAATAGTGAAAATAACCCACATACCACAAACCTCCTCTTTTTTCTCTAAGCAGAAAATGGCAGGACTTAAGGTTTAAAATCCAGAATAAGACTTGGGGAGATGAACTACTGAGTAACTGAAGTGCCATAAGGTACACTGTATGGAAGCAGCTCAGGAATCACAGCATCATTAGGGATTGGAAGGGACCTCGAAAGTTCATCCAGTCCAATCCCCCTGCCACAGCAGGATCACCTAGACCAAGTCACACAGGAACACATCCAGGCGGGCTTTAAATGTCTCCAGAGGAGGCTCCACAACTCCCCCAGGCAGCCTGTTCCAGTGCTCTGTCACCCTCACTGTGAAGAAGTTCCTTCTCGTATTAACAAAACCTGGGCTGATGCAAGCATGTACCATATCCACCTGACCAAAGAGAAGAGAGTGCTGAGATACAGGCTGCCTACACAGTCACCTCATTCACACAGTTCACAGCACCAGACACCAGCTACATAAATTCACCTGCCATCCCAACCTCTCAAACCGACTCCAATACCAGCTGCTGGAGAAAACTCTTCCTTCTTGCAAACAAAGGTTCCTAAAGGAACAGCCTCCAAAGGCTGGGGAAGGCCAGCAACACCTTCGCCATAAAGACAGCCATCAATTCAAACTGTGTTCTCTTGCAGCTTTATAGAAATGTTATGTCACTGAAAATACACCAGGCCATCTCTTCCCTCCAACTTCCTGAGGATCTGAAATCATGGAATGAGAACACTCATTTTCCATCCCCAACACTCAATCTTTAAAACCAGGTATGCACATCTAAACAGACCCTAGCTGCCTTCAAAGAAATAAAATCAGAGGTAATTAGTGCAGGCTCACTTTTAAACCTATTAAACGTTACGGTAAGTAAGATGCAGAGGTTGTGCTTACTTTGTGACAGCAGAAACCCTGGAAGTTCTGGGGAGTGGCAGGATGTGATTCATAAACACTTGAAGAAGGGATCAAAGGAATTTTACCTTTTTGAGTTTAAATTCTTGCAGCTCCCCTCCAAAGCTACGGTAAAGCTTAACAGTGGCAATTAGCCAAATAATTCACAGAATCACAGAACATTAAGGACTGGAAGGGACCTCAAAAGATCATCCAATCCAATCCCCCTGTCACAGCAGGATCACATAGACCAAGCTGCAGAGGAACATATCCAGGCAGGTTTTAAATGTCTCCAGAGAAGGAGACTCCAGACTCTTTAAATTTTCATTTCACCTCTCCACTTTACTAGTTGGTATCACTGCTGTTCAAGGTAACACCTGGCACTGATAGAGAAGTTAACAGTGCTCATCAAACCTGTCACGGAGGTTTTGTCGTGGTCCATTTCAGAAACCGCTCCTTCTCCTTCCCTCAGCAGCTTGTGTTTCCTGTGCCCTCCTAGCTATAAAAGTAAACTATTCTTCATTCCCAAAAGTCTTCTAACTTTCTTTTAAGGCTTTAAGATCTGGTGACTGAAGAATATCTTGAAAGAATATTGCTTCACCCTGCCAAAAAACTGCACTGGCAGAAGTACTTCTCCATAAGCCACAGTCACGGAGTTCTCTGGAGCATCGATTCACTTACAGTGACCAGTGACAGACGGGAGAGACGGGAAAAGAAATCTGAGTTTGAGCCAGATCAGAATGAAGACTTAACATTAGGAGTACTGGACCACTGTGGTGATTTTTATTTATGATTTAAGACACTGTCTTTTCAAGTAGATTAATTTGGTAACCATTGTTTTATAGAGAAATATCCCACAAGAAAGTTTGCTCCTCTGCAGACACACAGCAGTTTTATGATCACGAGTTTAGATTAAAGTCGATCTACGTCTCCCATCACCCCAAGTAGTGCTGTAGTCACACAAACATGCTTTTCAGTTGGAAAAGACACCAAACAACCCAACAGTACACTGTGTCTGGAATAGACTCTGGCCAAAGCAAGACCAGCAGCATGCTCTTGCCATGAACAAAGCAAACTGTGCTTTGGACTACATCAAGAGGTGCATGACCAGCAGATCACGAGGCCCAGAAAGCTTCAGCAACTTTTTCTGTTGCACCACAATCGACTACAGACCCTAACATTTCTGTTACCAAAGGGCTATTGGGATCTTTACTGACAGTCAACTGTTTCCCATTATGCCCACATAAAAAATTGCAAACAGGTGAATTGACTGGAAAAATACTATGATGCAAGAAAGAGCTCCTCACTGGACATGTTTAGCCTTTTATGCTTGGAGGTACTCCAGATAGATCCATTCAGTTCAGATTTAGCACGTGTCAGATTTGCTGGGGATAAAGTGAGAATGATTCAGGAGCGACACCGTGAGATACACACTTTAACCTCAGTCTCTTCTTCGGTCTTCCTTTGCGAGAGTTGGAGAGCAAGACTGAGCAGCAGAGAAGGAAGCCCAGCAGGATGTAAAACACCAGGTGAGACTCTCTGTCTACAATGCTCAACACTAATAGCTTCTTGGAAAGAGAAGAATTTAAACAACCTCCTATTTGCCATCCTCTGCCAAGACACTATTTCTGGATGGGGATGCTGGAGCATTTCTTTTTACTCCACCAACTCTGTCCTACTTTTAAGAAATGTTTCCACCATATGGTAGAAGTAGCCACTTAAAATCACAGAAAAAGGCATCTGGATATTCAGTCAACTGCTGCAGCCAGAAATGATGGCATCCTCAGTTGTATAGGAAATGCCAGTAAAAGCAGGGCTTCACCTGAAGTCCAAAGGCACTCTGGTATCACAGAATCATTAGGGATTGGAAGGGACCTCGAAAGATCATCTAGTCCAATCCCCCTGACACAGCAGGATCACCTACACCAAGTCGCACAGGAACACATCCAGACAGGTCTTAAACGTCTCCAGTGAAGGAGACTCCACAACCTCCCTAGGCAGCCTGTTCCAGTGCTGTGTCACCCTCACCGTGAAGAAGTTCCTTCTGATATTTATGTGGAACCTTCTATGTTGCAGCTTACAATCACTGCCCCTCGTCCTATCACTAGATGACACCGAGAGGAGCCTGGCTCCATCCTCCTGACACCCACCCTTCAAATATTTATAGACGTTAATGAGGTCACCCCTCAGTCTCCTCTTTTCCAAGCTAAAGAGACCCAGCGCCCTCAACCTCTCCTCATAAGGGATGTGTTCACCCCCTTCATCATCCTCGTTGCCCTACGCTGGACTCTCTCCAGCAGCTCCACATTCCTCTTGAACTGAGGAGCCCTGGTCTCTTCAAAAGAGTAGCTGAAACTGCAGTCTGCTAACAACACAACAACCATCCCTTGAATACGGACTATGGGGATAAATAACATCCAGCTGCTCTTTGCTCCTCCCCATCTAAATACCAAAAGGTCCTATTTTGACAAATAATGTGTCCACATACGTACAAACTCTTCAGACACTCAGTGATATCTGAAAAACAAACAACTTATCAAAGGAACAGAATATGAAAGAAGAAGAAAAGTATTATCCAAAGAGCAGAACTCTACTGGGAAAGTTCAGAGGAAAAGCAGCTGAGCTACAGTGCACTGCAGCACACAGATTCTATACAACCAACACATTTCCTGTACATGGAATAAGTAAACGTACATGTATATATATGCACATACAACATTGGAAGGAATAAAGCCAAAGGAGCTGAGATTCTAGAAAGCCAGGATGTTACAAAATACGTTTCACTTCAAGCACAATTTAAACACCTTCATAAAACATAGAGACAGGAAAGAACTCTGAAGTACACCAGTAACTCAAGCCTGATGCTGCAGACGCTACAAGACCAGTGATAAAGGAAATGCCTCCTGGCTGTTTCACTGCCCTGTGCACAGAAAGTGACTTAGAAGGACACGCTCCAAATTTTCACCTTCTCCTCCTCACAACAGCAAAATTTGATTCTGATGATCTTCTATCATTTCCAAAAAAAGAAAGTGCCCAAAAATGTATAGTGAAGGGAGACTAGAGTGTGACCTATGTGGAAAACAGAATTAGATCGCTTAATTAAAAGCATTTCTAAATGACAACTTATCATTATCCAAAAATGAGATTATATTGCAGCTGAGCTTAGTATTTTTAGTATCTGAATGGAAACGAATGTGTATCAGAACTGTGCAATGGCCTGAGGCTTTATAAATAACCACGTTCCCTGTCTGCCCGTTGCAGTGATGACTACGGGTTCGGCATGCTAAGTTATTCCATCACAAGTCACACGCTCGCGGGAGCGCTGCAAAGTGAAGATCAAGGTTAAATAGTTCACAGGGATTTCCAAGTGGGTAGATGGCCTTGTGTCCTTGCAGTTCTCACAGGCTCTGACTGAGGAAAACGTGGCACTCAAGCTATCAGATGTTAGTGATGTTCTTCACAGGAAGTACTGCGTTTTAATTAAATATTTTAATGTCAAGAGTTCACACTGAAAGGTGTGCTGTTTCTAAAAACCACCACGTGAAATTTTGGAGAGTACATGCTGTACCCTAAAATCCCTTGCTCATGCTCATCTGATAGGGAAATCTTTCCTGCACTGGAACCCTAATGCCAGCAGCTCTTAAAAAGCCTTAACGCAAGTATTTTCATCACACGGGGTGCAGCTGCTTTGCAGTATTTAGCTAAAAAAATCCAATCTCACGAATGGTTTCCTGATGTGATTAATATTCCAGCCAACGCCACCATCCAAACTTTGCCTGGCATTTCCTCCTCCTAGCAGTTACACTGAAAACGCATTTTCATAATCCAGGCACGAAGGTGACTTCCAGAGAGTGGACGAAAAGGAGTCCAGAGCCTCACAGCTCCCCTTGGATCGATTCGGGGGCCAGAAAGGGAACTCGGCGAGGCCGTGCCTTATGGAGAGCTGAAGGAAAGAGGCCAAGACACTTCATACTGGGAATTTTCCTAGGCTTAACTCTGTACATCCTGCAGCTTCCCATGAGCCAAGGTGAAGTCAAGAACGCCTGGCTACAAACCTGGTAGCAGGCACAGGCTTGTGTTCCGAGTCTTTTTCTCCGGGCAAATTCCACCTCTCCTTCCCAGTCTCCGACCTTCTCCAAACGTCCCAGTATTGGCTTTGAGCAGCCTCTGTGCTTCCTCCTGCACAGGTTTAAAAACTTGAAAAACCGGGACATACTTTCACAAGAAAGAGAGGTGGGGGGAGAAAAGGTAACAGCCCCATCACGATTTTGGACTGATAGGTTAAAAAAAGATGGGCTTAAAGGGAAAAATTAATGCTTCCTTGCTCTCTGTCCCAGAACTGTCTTGAGCTGCTTTGGAAGCAGCTTCCACACTGGATGCTACTACCGATGGAAATTTTGGGGTAGCCAAAATTAAGAGAAGCTCTGCTACAGCTTCCAGTGGTATTTTGATTCGTTTTATTGCCTCTCTCTAACACAACACAATAAAAATTACTAAAAACACTAAAATGCCTATAATTTTCCTTTTGTGTCTAAGAAAGAACAACATCTACCATAAAGAGCTTCTTTAACCCAAAAGACACTTTGGACACCTCATTACAATTTGTCAGCCACTTCAGATCTGTTTTTTAACTACATGTATGAGAACCTAAGTGGGGATGACCCGTGTCTGAATTTTCTAAGCCTCATTCACTCTGCTTTCTGAACTGTTAGACAGGAAAGCTGCTAAGACCTACAAAAAAGGTATTTTTCATTTCTGGATGGTTGTCAGAGGAAAACAAACCTCAGATCACTGCAGCCTTAATCACTACTGTCCTGGTTGCTTCCACTCATTTCCAGTTGTTCCAATTAGTTTTACTAACTGGCAGCCTCACTCAGCTCCACTGAACAGCATCTGCCCCCAAAAAACCCCAAGCAGGGTGCAGACCTTCACGTGATAAAAGTGAACACCACAGCAACAGCAGCATGCATTTCAAAGATTCACCTTTTAGTTTTTCAGTAATTCCTGTCACCCCGCCATGCACTCCAACAGGCCATGACAATATAACCAACATCCTGAGACAGCAGAATTCTATATGAAACACAGAAACACATAAAAATGTTGAAAAATAGCTTGAATTATTCCCCCCCGCCCCACAAAGCATAGCTCCACCTCTTCTTCAAAGCAGAACACAGGTAATTTGACACATCAGATCACAACAGGACAAAAACCAACAAACAGAAAAAAGAGTTAAGCTACCCCAAACCTCTCCCTTACCTGGTGGAATACTTCTTTAATGAGCAGGGCAGAGCAAAGGGTTAGGTGCCTGAGCACCAAGCTACTACACTTATGATTTTGCTCATTTCTTTTGTTGTGACAGAAAGCTACTGGAAACCTGTGATGATTTGCCCCCTCCCTAATTAATTCCAAAATTGCAATTGAAATTAAAGGAGAAAGATGAAATGAGCAAGGGCCCTTTCAACAACCGCGTCCTGGGATGCCTTGCAAGCACAGGCTGCTCAGACTTCTCACAGCAATGCAAACGCTCAGCACCAGGCAGGAGGCTGATGTTCTCATTTGGTACCTAAGAGAGGGGAGATGGCCTCTCCCTCTCCTTCCTCCCCAGCATTCACAGAGGTACCCATCATGGCACAGTAGCCTGAGCAATTTTCCCTTTGTATTTATAACAGGTTTGTTTGTTCCCATTATAAAGTGGATTTAGCCCTATGAACACAGGTTTGACAGAGGTTTGATGGTGGGACCACCAACTATCTGCTGTTTGTATATGCTATCGTGTGTGCTATTAAAGAGCAAATACTAGCAAGCCAGTAACACACCAATTTGTGGCTACGAGCAGCAGCATCCCCATGCCCATGAGAAGACTGTCCTGCTCCATAAAGCTTCTAGACCTGGGCTCAGAATGTTGCTCAGAGGCTACTGACCCTTGGTACCTTTCTCTTGCTCCATGTATGCCATCTCCTTACAGAAACAGTGTCAGCAGACAAACACTGGCTGCCAAATACGTGATAAATTCAAAGAGGCTTTTGTAATTACCAGAGAAATCTGTACACAAAGGAGGAAAGTGACCTGTGGCCCCTGGGGAAAAAAACCCAGCGAACAAACCAACAACCAACACACATGAAAAACCAGACAAAGGAAGCTGTTGTTGAAATCAGACTTGCCAGTTCCCAAAGCATTTCCCCCCTTAGGCTTCAGGAGTGTGCCTGAATGCCAACCTCTGTAAAAATAAAGGAATTCTGTATTTCTTCCGCTATTCTGGCAGAGAGAAAAATAAAAACCATTTTTCACAAAAATCAGCCTGTCCTCCAGCCCCTCCTCACCAAAAGCATCACAGAAGCAACCAGAGAAAATGTGAAAATACAGGAATTCAGAAACAAAAGTGCTGCACAACTACTAAAGGCATTGAGGTGTCTTACTACACAGCATCCTCTCAGCACCAGCAGTACCAATTAATAACCCCAAACCTGTCACACCCCAGTGCCTCCGAATCAATCTACAGGACTTGTGTTGCAGGCAGCAGAGTGGGAGGCCAGCCTCAAAGGCCACATTCCAACCCAGGCTGTGGTGGAGGAGTTCAAGTCTTTAAACGAGCAACGCTGTGAGATGCAAGTGCAATACTTCACAGGCATTCCTCACCCCTCACTCTGTCAAGGATTGTGCACTTGGTAGACAGCAGTGCTTTCTTGCCCTGTCCCAAGCACGAAGGCAGCAGCATCCCATGGCTGGACAGGCTCTCCTGTCATCTTGCCAACACCTCTCACGCTTTATCACACACTTATCATGTGCCATTATCTCTCCTCTGAAAGATGATTTAAGAAAAATTGCTTCTTCACCTCTTGGTTCCTTCCAGCGTAAATCATCGACAAGAACTTGTTACCTCTCTGACCTCATCCAACTTTACTTTTTGTTTTAAACAAGTCCTTCCTTTTTTCAAAATTACACCCTGAAGTATCTCCGAATGTAACAGCTGCCACTTAGCACCTCTGTCAAGAGCAGACAAGACTTCTGCTGCCATTTCTCTCCAGAGAAGTTTTCTGGTTTGCAGTTAGGATTCTGAAGAGAATCCCACTCTACTCAACAGCTACAGGTTCAGGTTTTACAGCCTTTTTTTGTGATGAGTAACGCACCTAACACACCGCTCCAAAATGATGCCGGTATGCCAAAAATGCAGTACTGCTGGAACTTTGAAGCCATTTCAGAATGCCTTCATGAAAGAAACTGAACCACAGAACAAACGTTATTGCTGTTACCTGTGAAAGTCATTACTGCGAGGCTTAACGACTCCAGCATCACACGCTAACGGAAAACCTTCCAAATAGGCTGGCTGCTAACACCGGCGCAGCGGGTGCCAGCACGTACCACATATTAACCACAATCATTTCCTTTTCTTGACAGAAATCTCTCCACAGAAATTTGCTCTGCGCTAATGCCTCAAACTGATTTTTAACGGCACAACTGGGAGGTGAACAGAATGAGTTTATCTTCTCAGACAACAAAATTCAAGGCCACCGTAATGGCTCCAAGGTGTGGTAGAAAAGAGCTCGCTGTGCAAACGCAGTTCCTCTTACTCCTCCGAGTCTCAGCGAGATCCTTTGCTGACATTTCTAACTTCCACGTTTGCTTTCCAACTCACTGCAAAAATGGATAATCCATCACGAAGCCAGCTCTGTTCTGAACCTGTGATCTTGCCATGCTCCCCATTAAAACGTCTGCATATTCATTTACAAGGTCTACACAATTTTTAATCTTCTGTCTGACAGATACTGAACAAGAGCAGAAATTCTCTTGATGCTGATTACAGCATGCACTGCTCAGGCTCTCCAATTTGTCCCCCAAATGGCAAATCTCATGAATTGGTAAGAACTGTTATTAACCTTCACGCTTGCAGACAGCAGAAAACAAACAGGGTGTTCCCAGAGCATGGACTGACGAACAGCTCTAGATACGATGTTTTGGTACATTCACATAAGAGCAGGAAAGGTTGGTTTCATGTCTTAATATTGGAAGGGTATGTTTATTAAGTTGCTTTGTTAAAATATTTTGGCAGATATCTGGCAGAAATTGGAGACGAAAGGCATAACATTGATGTAACAGCATTTTCTGCGAAGCATAAAATAATCTGGCATGCTCTTCTGTTCATCATGCAAAACGAAACTCGACTGCAATGTCTCTGCTAGATATATAGTGCTTTCTGAATTAAACATACGTGTTTGAAATCTTTTTCCAGTTGAAAAAATAAAAAAAAGAAACTAAACCCAGAAATCCAATTTGCACTGCTAGCTTTATAATGCGCTTGGGTGTACTACCAATTTCTCTTCCTAAACCCACAGACACAGCATCGCAAATCTCTAGGAAAGGCAGCACAAGAACTCCCTGACTGCAGAATGCACAGGAAGTGTCCTCCAAGGCAAGAAACTGAACTTCCAGGGCTCATCTGGGTCTGATGGTTTTCAGCTCCACAGAGCTTTCCATTTTCTTCTGTTCTTTGATTTAGCCTTTGGAAGCTGGTATGGGAAGTCTTAGCTATTTGACACAGACTTTTCTTCTCCAGATTGCAGCCAAAAATAAATTACAAAAGGGGGGAAAAAGAAGCACCTCATGTAAATAGCATCAGAAGATGTGACTTGCAAAAGAAGAAACCTGTCAGACACAAATTAAACCACACTGATTTATTCTGAAACAGAATAAAAGTGAATAGTACCGTTAACTGCATCTGCTAAGAAGGCAGCCAGCTTCTCTACAGAATCAGTTTCTGCTGAGGAAGACCTGTTCCCTGCATCTTGTCCATGGAGTTTTGTGTGGCAGAAACACAAGCCAGCTAGGGTGTCTTGTTTCAGACAACCAAAGTCAAAGGCTATTAAAAGGGGTTCCCTGCTGGGAAAGGATTTTACAACTTTAGATACCATTTATACTCAATGCAGAGGGATAAAAAGGAATGGAGGCACACAAGAAATGACTCATGCTTGTGTATGAATGAGAAAAAGATTACCACTTCAAAACCCAACAATAAACAAGTTACTCCCATTATACTACATTGCCAGGACTGCCAAGCAAGCCTATAGATATTAATAAAATTGTGTAATTGTTTAGGCTGGAATGAAACACAGCAACAGCTCAAATACTTTGCAGACAGATAGAAGATTATTAAGTCTGCCCTCGATTCCAAGTTTGCTCTTAGGCACTCTGACCATTTGTCTGAAAGCAAACAGAACAGGCTTTCTATTTAACTTACTCTTAAAAACTGAGACAATAAAGCCCAAGTAAAGCAATAGGAATACAAACCTACTCCCAAGGTGATGGGCAAAGAGAGAAGGTAGAGCTTGTCTCTATCTTTTTCAGGATTCACCCAGGAATGCACATGAACAGCCCTTCCTGGTTTGTTTTTTTTGTTCTCAGAGCTGTACATGGCAGCTGCAGCACTGGAGAACATGGAGGCATCTGTCTAAAGAACAGGCTGTGCCCTGCACCTACACTACCTCTGTAGGATCATAAAGAAAAACCAAATAAATATAAGATCATCTTTGACAGAACAGGAAGAATTATTTCGAAATTAACATTTGAAATTTCAGCTGAAAAAAACACGGTCAGACAGACAGAAAGTCAAAGTGCATTTCTTCCCAGACTAAAGAGAACCAAACGAACTACTGACCATCTGCTTCAGAGGCAGCAGAACAGTAGCTGTGTGTCCCAAGCAATGAATGCCAACTTTTTCCTGACGTTACACAGCCATAGCTTATTCAATCTCCTCTTTGAATAAAGAACAGCAATCAGAGGGTTAAATCCCTCTTCTCATCTTCCTCCTCGCCTCAGCTTCCCACACAAGACTGAACCCATTTCATAAATGAGAGCTGTCCTCCTACGTAAGATTTATATTAATAAAATCACTCTTTGAGGATCACAGGCTCCACCTATCCTGACACATTAAGCAGTGCCAGGGAATGTTCCTGGGAGAATGAACCTGATCATCTGCACTCTCATGGTGGAGATGGTCCCTGGCAGCATCTGGCCTCAAACCAAGCAGCACTCTCCCAAGCCCATCTCTGGCCCAGCTCCAGAATGAGTTCTGCCTACCCATCACTTGGGATGTGATCAACCTGCTTTGGAGCATAATAGGTTCAGTAGTGCTGGCCAGGCCTCCTCAGTGCCAAAGCCACAGCATTCCTGTGCACCAACAAATCCAACAGCACCAACAGTAGCCTACCAGCATCATGTGGGGTGTGCTAGCCTCGGATCTCCAACTGGTCTACATTTAGGTGTCTTTAACTCTCCAATGTTCAGTCACTGGAGAGCAGAACGAGCCCTGGTGCTCCTCACAAATTGAGTTTCTCCCCTGACTATGGACACAAACCACTGCCAGCATTTCCAGCTGAGACGATGCACTGGCGAGCGATCTCCTGTGATCCAGGGGAAAACACCTGTAATCAACACGGTACCATTGAAACCCCAACATGTTTCGCTCCGTTTCTGTGACTTAATAGAGAGGCCTGCATGATGTCAGAGTAAACCCTCATTTCAAAGGGACTTCAGGTACTCATTTAAAAGGGACTTCAGGAACACAGAACCCAGGCTGTAAGTCCAGCTGCCCTTTGCAGCTGCTCTAAGCAGTGGGACCCTGAGGCTTGAAAGCATTAAAAAACACCAAGATTATAACTTCTTAAAATGACAAATAAAGCTGGAGCTCTTTTCTGTACCTTCCTGCACCCCACAACAGTTTGCTGTACATAGAGAAGGCCAGACATACCTTTAAATGTGCTGCTGGATTTTAGTCTATTGTTTCAATAAATTACAAATGTTAAGAGAGAAAGACAAGTGATCCAGAGCAGGGTGTTACTCTTCTCACCAGCCAACGCTCCTTGCTGCGGAATGCGCAGGACTCAGATCTATCATCTTCCCAGGTCTCTCACCTGTCTCCTGTGGTCAGAGGGGTCTACAAAAGGTAACTACTGGAAAAGCTTCCTGTAAGTCTGGTTTTAACATTAACTTCTGCCATCACATTCCTCAGGACAGGGCATCAATGACGGG
The DNA here is from genome assembly GCA_013400115.1 of Rhinopomastus cyanomelas. Lineage (NCBI taxonomy): Eukaryota > Metazoa > Chordata > Aves > Bucerotiformes > Rhinopomastidae > Rhinopomastus > Rhinopomastus cyanomelas. The sequence goes on from VXBP01008836.1 coordinate 307,504, forward strand.
GGGAAGCCACATACAGCAGATGAGGTTGCAAAATCTACATTAAGCCCACATTTCCCTCAACTTTGGACCTGATAAGCTCAACACCAGTGGAACCACAGGCAGGAAAAGACCAGCATTTCAGGCCTCTAGTTTAAATGCTGCCAGTGAGGTACTCGTGCAGACTCCAGCCTGAGGTTCTGTGGGCTACAGCAGATGAGATGTAAAAGCCAAAGGTTCCATTGTTTCTCAAAGCTTTCATTTAGCCCTTCTGCTGGAGGTGGTGAAAACAATATGGTGTGCACCCCAGCCACAGGCACCAGTATCTCAGAATATCCCCATGAACTTGAACAGGGCTCAGCTGCTCTAAGCATCCAACACCAGTTTTCCTTCTGCTGGGCTGCAGTGCTGGCAACATTTCGTCTAGCTGGTTTCAAGCAGAGTTGGATATCTCCAAGTGATTGGGTATCTCTCTTTGCAATTAAAGAGTCAGTGATGAAGATCCAGCTCTCAAAGCAGAGCAAGCAATTAATTACCAGAGTCTACTCTGCTCAGCCGAAGCATCACACCAAACAGGTCTTCACACCTTCTCTGTGACACCATACAAAGTCAGTACTACATGATCTATTTCTGAGTCACAACACTCAATACAAGTAGACTACAAAACCATAAAACTAAGAGCACAGATAATTTGAAAAATATGATTTAAAAATCAAACTCAGCATGAAATGGAGTTTTCATCTTCCAGATGACCAGTATAACATGAAGTGACTTAACTCATCTGACCAGATGGATTACAGCCATCCCCTTATCTCTTGGCCTGCTTAGCAACATGAAAGGAAAAGAAAAACAATGCATTAGTTGATGGTGGAGAATGTTTTTCTTCCTAATGGTTTCCAGTCAGAATTTTTGAGTTCGAGCCATTTCCTAAATAATGGCTAGCATTTGCGTACGCATTACTTTCTTTCATGTGACAAGGAAATGTAATTTTTCTTTGAAAATACACTCATTAAGAAAGCAAACCCCTTCTCCCCACCCTTCACAGCAGCCTTTGCACCCCATTCATAAGTGACACAGTATAATCACTTCAAAAGTCTGAGGGAACCACAGAGCCTTTGAAAACTCCCACAGTGGAGACACCGCCTTCTGCCTACTCTCTGATGCCCTCTATTAGATCAGGTCTACCCAGCATTTTAAGGTTATTTACAAGGCAACAACCATCAGAGCTCTCAATCAGGTTGAATTATTGTAGGAAACACACAAAAATCAAAGCAGCTAATGTTTACCACAAATACCTGAGAGAAGCAGGCACAGTTAATACAGTCACAATATAACATAGGCTGATTATATGCCCAGAGGTCACTTGGAAGCGTTTCTGTTGCTCCCTGACTGAAGCTTTTCAGCTTGGTTTCCCAGGGCTCTCACAAGAAAAGGCAATACACAAAGTGAGCGGCAAGTGACTGTACAGTACTTCTGCCCAGCCTCCGTCGGTGGGGAGACATGAGCTGCAGGCAAACCCACGGATTAAATTAAGTCCAGAGAGGTGAGCAGCAATGCACGCAGGGCTGAAGCACCCAAAATTAGAATCATAGAAATGTTAAGGTTGAAAGAAATCTCCGAGATCACCAACCCGATGCCACCATGCCCACTAAACCATGAAGCTGCGGCAGCAGCTGATTACTGACCACAGTTTGAGGCTTCATGGCTCTACTTCCATGACCAAGTTTTCTTCTCCTTTAAATTAAGTGCAAGTATTTTTTTGGTAAATTCTCCCCTCTACTGCTAACTTGGAGATAATCAGAAGACGAAAGGGCTCAGCTGCAAAAAGGCTTACTGGCCACTGTGTGCTATGTCTATTCGAAACAGAAAACACCTAGTGAAAAGATTAAATCAAGATAGCGTGTCCCATAAGTTTGTGTCACATTGTGGTGCCCTGGGTTAAACAAACGTGTCTCCTCAAGCCCCATTTTCCTTGCCCTCCACTGAGATATGGCTCAGAGCACAGAGGTCCAGCAGCGCGCATGATATGGCACTCAGGAGACGGAGCTGCGGCCAGAACAGTGACCATTTAGCCTAAGACCAAAAGAAATTACAAGGTTTTTGTTAAAGCAGGAACTGTTCAGTCTCCCTGCTTGGGCTGCATCCCAGGAGAGGCTTAGTTAGAACAAAAGGCAACTGCAGTAGACTTCCCTACCTGAGACTAAACTCGAGTTCAGTTTTGCGATGGAACAGACGAATGTGCAGGTATACCCAATTAATTGAAACCCAACCTCAAAACAGGGAGCTGGGAGATTCTCCATCATGAAAACACTTCCAGCAGCGCTGCCAGGACAAGCACAGCCTGTCTGACTAAGCAGGATGGGATGCTGAATGCACAAGTCTGACACCACACACACTGCAGATCCTATTATTTTATTCCGAACCCCGGTACCGAGAGGCGTAACAGCCACGTGTGGCAAAGTACACTTCCTTCTCTTGCTAATCAATCCATGGAAAGCTGGTACCGCAGACTGCAGTCATCACTGCTAATTCTCAGGTAAGGCTGGAGGCCACCCATCAAACGAAGAGAAGCAGCCTTCAGCACTTCCATCAGGTATGATCAAAATCTGGAGGTCCTACATCATCCTGCCCTCTGCTGCGGTGGATCCCACAAGATCCCCACTGTAAGTTGGCAGCATGCTGGAGAGTGCCACAGTTTGCAGGTGATGGCAAGGTATCTAAGAAACACACTTATTCCTGTCAGCAACTCTCTGAAATACCTAAAAGTTCATTTTCAAGAGTAATAAATATATTTCATAACCATCCCAGGGGAGAGCTTCCTCTTCACTGAAGCTACTGCACTTGGCAAGGAAGCAGTGAGACACTTCTTTCCCCAAAGGCTTTGGAGTGATAAATGGTAGCTAAAATGAAATTTTCTATTACACTTAAAGCCTCTGCAGAGCAGGTTTTAGGAGCCCAGGTTTGGACTGAAAAGTCCAAAGTTTTTAAACTCTGAAATGTCAATCTTGTAGTATTTGAAACCAGACTACGACTGTTTCTGAGAGAATGAACTCTTCTCAGAGAGAATAAAGCAAACTCTTCTGCAAGAGAATAAGGCACACTCTCAGCTACCTCTTTGGCAGGAAAGAACTGAGGGATCACAGACATTCTCTCACTGCCTTTCACACAACAAACGTCCCTCAGAAGAGGCACCACAAACTGAACAAAGATAATCTTATGATTAAGATACTTCATTAAAATTGAGCTGTATTCAGACATTGAAAGAACCAAGATCAAGCACCTTTCTGTCCAGTCTATAAACACGCTTCCTCTTGAATGAGCTTGCTTGAAGTGCACATAGGTAAAGGTAAAATCATTGATCTGAGGGATCTGTCATTTTAAGAACCTAGAAATGACAAGGTAGCCCCAGCAATGTCTATTTAGGTTACCAAATCATGTCGATTTTTAACAAAATCTAATCGGATTATTTCTCTTGTAGTTTTGAACTGTTCACTATGCACTTGAGCCACGTTTTCAAAAGTTGTGATACAAAGATGTTTTAGTTTTCTAGCAGTAATCTCACAACTCACTCAGCTAGTTAGGTGTTGAGAAAAACATTCCAAAACTTTACAGGTAACTCTTCTTTGCAGTTAACTCATCTTGAATTTAAGTATATTCAAAAACTGCACTGGCCCTGACAACCTTATTTGCATCTCACAAGTCCCTGTGATAAAAGCCTGACCTACGTGTGCTCTGAGTCACATGCTGGTCACTGGGACTAGACTTAGTTCTGGATCTGGAGTCCCACATATTCTTAGAAAGGGAAGCCCTGGATGCAAACTGCAGATGCCAGTCACTCCAAAGGCTGACAGCAGCTTGCAGTGACAGTACCTGGTGTGAGCAAATTTGTGAGATTCACCTCCAGGCCTAATGCTGAGGACTAATGAGCAAGACAAGAATTAACCTGTCCTACACCCTGTGAAGGAGATAACAGGATACACAATGGTTGGTTACACTGGAAAAACGTACATCTGATAACATTTTAGTGAAGTTTTCATTCACAGATGGTAATTTTTACATCTACACCACAAGAAGCAAATTCTCTAGCATTAACTACTGTAGCCACCAATATCCTGAGCTGCAAACTGATAAACAATGGCCAAAAGAAAACTACTTTTGATAAAAGAAGCGCATCAGCTAAACAAGCATCGTTACACTCAGAGGAACAAGTACTAAACATTTTTTGCTCCCACTTGACTAATACTAGAATAAAAAGCCAGTGGCCCTAACATCCCCTTTGGATTAATCTGATAGCTATCCCTTCCACTTCTTCTCCAAACTAGAAAAATAACTGAGGTCAAATGTTTTCTGTTTTCTAACCTGCAAACATCTGCTGCACTTGGAGACATTTCTGCAGGTAATCGAAAGACACAGGGGAGCAGTTAATCAGACACAGAGGTTTTCCTCACTTGGCCACTGGTTCCAGTTCAGACCCAAATCTGATAGTGCAAGCTTAAAGTAAGAAAAACTACCAAAACCCCGCCAAGGTTTCCAGCAGCTTCTCAGCAGTATTTATCATACTCCCTGGTAACAACCAAGTGTTTGTACCATCTCCCTGTATGAAACATGCATGGTATTCAAATAAGTATTAAAATAATGCCACGGCCAAAATTACTAACAATTCAGACTACTCACATGCCTAAAGTCTCCTGACATGGGGAATGTAGACCAAGGCAAGAGTTTCTTCCCAAATGGCCACGCCATTCCACCATAAGCCAGTGAACTTCAGCAACACTCAGCCTGCGGCTCTGGGCTGCGTCCTCCGATCAGTTATGATCTGCACTTTCACGTGACAGGCATCATGAGAGTCTAACGCACACAAGCCACAACAGATTGCATTCATCTACACTCAGACTTACGTGCTGAGCCACACAGGCTCCATTCAGTGCAAAGTCCTCGTAAAACCCAACATCAAATGTGAGACTGCTACTGGTCTCACTCTCCAGAGGCTCCACTCGGCTGCTGGCTGACCCAGTCCCTGGCTTCCCTCCACTACTAAATGAGTGAGAACAGTTCCCAGCAATTCCATCCAGAACCCAACTATGAATGAACATTCCTAAGTGCTAGGTCACCTTATACAGAGCATGGAATGAGAGACACACTGTAGTCACCATTGGTATTTGTGGGAGCAGTGAGGAGCACCTGAACACACCCAGGTAAGTAGGCACCCAGGAGTCTAGACGTTTCTGCCAGTGCTGTGCTTCTAAGAAAATGCTAGAGAAGTCTTCTTCAGGAAGTCTCCATCACCCTCAGAAGGACAGAGGTACCACAGCAAGAAAACACTGTGTTAGTGCAGGAAGCGCACTGCAAACCAGGCAACCTTAGAAATTGTGCCCAAGCACTGGTATCCCACAAAGACACCCTGCACCCACGTTTGGGAACACAAGCAGCAGCAGCATTCCCATGCACCAGCCCAGCACCACTTGGCAGCTGGTTTTTCGTTTGCTTGTTTTTCTGGGAGCTCAGAATGACTAACCCAGCGCTCCCTGTTGCAGTCACTCTTAGAACAGGGCTTGCGAGCGTGAGCTGCCCATTTAGGTCAAACGTGTTTTTTTCCTGGGATGGCAAGGTAACATTTACATGCCCTAAATACAATTCCTTAATAGACTTTAAGCACAATTAGGTGATCAAGCAAAGCCACAGCCATGTATTTCAGCCAAGCAGCCATTAACTACAGGGTGCAGCAGCACTGGCAGGTTAGGAGCCTATTTTAAGGAGCAGTGCTAAAGCCTTTCTCCATATCCACAAGTGATCCCATTGGAGAGTGCATATAAAACCAGAGAGTAATTCATATTAAACAAAAAACAACAATAAGACAAAAAAAGGAGATGCAACATAAAAAGCAAAAACTTTAACCAGAAGATAAACTTAAAGAACATGAGTGTAAAGAAAGCCAGAAAGAGGGAAGCAGAAAGATGATGCAGAATTCTTTAGGCAGGACTGGAGGCATTTTGAATAGTTACAGTCTAATGACGATAGAAATAATTGGATGAAATTCCATTACATATGCAATACAAGAGAGCAGACCAGAGATCAGATGTTAGCTTTAAAGTCTAAAAACCTCTGAACAGGAAAGGAGAGAAGCAGCAAAGGTAGCAAGAGACAGAGCTGTACACAATTTGTTCTTTCAGGCAGAAAAACCACAGTGCCCAAAATAGTAAGAAAACTTGTCTGACACAGGCATATACATGCTCTGTTCTCCACTTCCCACATCAGTTTGCATGTGTTTAGTGTACAATATGGCAGGGACAAAAAAGGAAAAAAAGACTCACAAAAGGCTACACCGGGTCCCAAGAGAAGGGCTCCACAGGTGCCAAAAGATTTACACCATATGTAACTGGAAAATTATTGGATTTGTTGAGTCTTTGGCCCTGTCCAGGCAGCAAACAGCAAGGGCACAGCCCATCATTCCTTGGATTGGTATCTTCAGTGGCCTCAGCCTCACTCCACTGTGCACAGGGTGTGCAAGAGCTGGGCACTGCTGAGGAAAGGGCTGGCCCAAAACCAAGTTGTTCCAACTACTCAGAGCAGCTGGATACTCCCTTGGGATCCAAGAACAGCTGGCACACGGTGGGCAGCCAGGATTTCTGAATAAACAAAGAAGAATGTAAAGGGGAAGATAAAGATCAAGATTTCTATGAAAATCACGGCCAGCTTCACTGTAGCAGCAGTAACCAGCTTTGTTGTGTTGCATCAACCAGAAAGGAAGAGCTGACACTCTTCTGGAAGAGTCGGGACGTGAAAACACCTACACAAGTATGAACTGTCACTGCTGGGTACCTTCAACTCAGTATTTTTATCACACATTATGGGCAAATTTATCTCTGAAGACAAAAATAAATGCTCACAAAGCTATGCTGCTGCTGGCTTCAGTGACAATCACAGTGGACACATCCACACAACAAAGAATCAGTCTTTTTTGGAGAGTGTGCTGCAACTCCCAAAGAGATGTTCCTGTAGGGCTGTGAGTGAAGAAGACCCAGCGACCTATATACAAAGGGCTATGCCCAGGTAAATCATCACCTACACTGATAGGAAAACCTCACTGATTTCACCAAAGAGCTCTGACAGTCCCTCTGAGAAACCAGCTTCATTAAGAAATCTCCGGCACCAGGTTTTCTCCGTGAAGCTCCTGCTGACTTCCTACACCACCTACCACAGCACGTGTCCAGCTGCAACAGTTGCTATAGCCTGTCCAAAACAAAGCAGTGGATGGAATGCTTCAGAAATCACCCAAAAGACACACAAAAACTCATCACAGAATTTGATTAAATCAACCCTTTAAGATTATTCTTCTGTGGTTCAGTGCATAGCAATTAAAAGCAGGTACTAGAGAAGCTATTGCCTAAGCAGTGCCCACACAGACCAACACACTCAAAAGCCTGCAACAGCCATGGCAAGAAAGAAAACGGAACAGAACCAAGAACAAAACTCCTACATATCTGCTTTTGTCAGCTTGCATTGCCAATAATAGCTCAATTGTTTCCTTATAGAGAGCTGCAAGGAGAGTTCATTATCGAAGTAAAAGTTAATGCTTTAAAGGTTAGAGAGATATAAAAAACACCCAAAACAAATCACCCTCCTTTACTTCCTAGCCTTTAGCACAAGGATTGTACTTAGAGATCTTGAATTAAACTTTCCGTCTCATTTGAGATTTTAAAGCTACCACTGTCCTTTTTTCTTATTCCCAGGTTACCTACCAAGACCACAACACAGCAGCAAACAAGAAAGGAAAACACTAATTTCTGGATCTCTGGTGTAACTCTTCTCACAGAAGAGAAGCAAATAAAACTTAAGAAAGAAGCTTTGACCCTCCAATGCCTATATTGACGCTTAAGACCCACCTGGACGTGTTCCTGTGTGACTTGGTCTAGGTGATCCTGCTGTTTCAGGGGGATTAGACTAGATGACCTTTCGAGGTCCCTTCCAATCCCCAATGATTCTATGATTCTACGTAAGCATTGTTTATGGACAACTAGTTTTATATCCTGGTTTCCACTCCTGCTAGAAGGTAGGAGTCTACTAACTCCAGCACTTGCTAACAAAACTTGCAAGCTGTCTTATTTATTTGAGTCCTTCAGATGGTGGAACAAAGATGTGGCAACCATAACTTCACTTTCACGTTTGGAGTCTGATGGCCAAAGCTGCAAGACACTCAGTGTAGTGAGCTGGTATGCTGCTGCTGGTCTATAGCACCCATGTCACACCAAACTTCTGAAAGCTCTGAAATACAATGATAAAATATGAAGGGGTTTTCTCCCTTTGGTTCTAGATTTAAAACCATTAAGCCACAAGGCCTGCAGAGCTGACAAACAAATTCAAAATGTAGATGGAGTTTCTGAGGCTGAGCTGTATTTAATGTCTGCCTACACGTCACTAGCTCTGGTGTAATACATTTTTTAAAATGTTTTTAAGAAGCATATTTCTACTTTTCCTCCACCGAAAAATAAAACCTTCCCATGTTCTCAAGCACCCCATCTATAGAAGGAAACAGTAAAATAATTACAACTAACAGCAGTAGTCCTAAAGTGATTCATTTATTTATGATGAATAAAACATGATGGAGAGCTGTCATAAAAAAAGACAGAGGTCTAATCTCTTAAGACATACAAGTGCATTTCCTGTTCATGTCAGGAAGAATAAACAGCCCTGTGCAAAAGCCAATGAATTTACTGGGGCCTAAGTGCCTTTGTCATATAAGAAAAAAAATACAGTTCCATTCTTCACATACAAAATGAGAGAAAACAATGAGAAGAATGAGTAATGGCAGAAAACACGAGGAATGTTCACAAAACTACATTAGAAGTTGGAATTCTGCTCAGTCTTTTTGTAAGTTCTCATGGATAAATGAAAATTATTCTTGATATCACAGAAAAACTGGACAGAGCTGGATCTTAACGCTGACAAAAAAAACCCAACCATGATTATGGACATTTAATGGGCATAAGGAGTTGCTTGTATCCTAAATTTGTAGCCCCTCAGCTGTGGGATTTGTATCCCAAATTTTTATCCATTCTTAGCCTTTCACTTGTTAATGGTTCAGCATGAGAAGAAGCCATCACTCACAAAAGTGCAGGACAAGCAACAGCTAGTTTTCCACAGGACACATACCACCAGTTCCACACAACTGCGCAACAGCTCGTCACCACATTCGGGAAACCTAAACAGGCGTTTAGGCACCAGGATAACCCTTCCGTACCGTCCAGCTTTGCTAGACCTCACATGAAACCTGGCAACCATCTCTGGGCACTACAGGTTAAGACAGTCTATAGTTACCCAGCAAGGAATGGTAGAGGTCTATAAGCTGAACCTGTGCCCTGTTCAGTTTTCAGGTCAAGTCCTGAAACAACAAATCACCCAAATGATAAACACACAGTTGATTCCAGACAAGAACAATCCAAACCCCATTTCCTAAGAACACTAGCATTTAAAGTCCCTTTCTGCAATCACAGTGAAGTGGTTTTGACCTAAGAACTTCAAACCTTAACAAAACCCACTTTTTCTATTACTACTATAAATTCAATGTCTGTTGCACTGTATCTGTCCCAGGATTTCAGCGACAGAGTCCCCTTCTCTGGAGATGTTTAAGACCTGCCTGGATGTGTTCCTGTGTGACTTGGTCTAGGTGATCCTGCTGTGGCAGGGGGATTGGACTAGATGATCTTTCGAGGTCCCTTCCAATCCCTAATGATTCTATGGATACAGCTGCACAACGAGCAGTCGCTAAAGCCCAGCTTCTCAAAATGAGGAATTAAAACACTGCATTCGAGGTAAAATCCAGAACTGCAATGACAACTAGTGATGGTTCCTAATACATTTTAAATCATTGGAAGGAGGTGACTGCTGACATTTGAATACATTTGACAAGCAGACCCATCAAAGAAAACAGAAGGACCAATTATCTTACTATGTTCTGGGGAGAAAAAGAACTGTTTCTTAAACTCTTAGTTTTCTTAAACTCAAAGTCTGACTTTATTTGCAAAGGTTTGCTCCTAGCCACAGGAAAGTCCCTTAGTCTTCACCAAGTTGTCAACGTTCAGAACAGCAACTGTGAGCAAACCACCCCAACAGACATGCTCTGCACATGACAGCCCTATTAGTGCTGCCTTCTTCAGGGATTAAAATGACTCTTCTACTCATTTCTAGCTTTCAGCAGTACAAAATCCAACACAAATGGAACACAGGAACTAGCCTGTTTCTGGCTCATCCATCATTAGGCCTGTTAGTTAAACTCCAGTTACAGACTTGCTATTCCTGGTTGGAACGTGTGAGCCATGAAAAACATGGGCCTACACTCAGTTAACGGGGTTGGCACTTTGGCATCTGGAGACAGGAAAAACTGTCCATGGGTGACGCGTATTTCAGCCACAAGTCACTACATGGCATTGCACAAGGAATGACATTTTCAAAGAACCAGTGCTCCCACTTCTGTCACATCCGAAACATTCTTGTAAGCTACAGAATCTGCCTGAAAGTGGTTTTGGGTTTTTTTTACAGTTTTATGTTCAATTTCCAGAGAGGAGCAACCAAGAAATCACATGGGCCAAAACACTCTATTTGCACAAAAGTGTTAAAGCCAGAAACTGAAGGTACAGCTCTGCAGACACTGGTCTGCACTATCCAGTCCCATGATTCTGAAGTAATCTGCTACATGAAAGAAATTATTTATCAGATAATTACACTTCTTACTCTGCACTAGTAAAAAGAGACCCAGTAAGAAATCAAATCCGGGCTGATGTCTGCAGGGACATTTTCAAATAAATACTTTGTGTAGAAAATTTACGTGCTTATTACACTCAGAAAGACTTCAGGTTTCCTGAAGGACTTGAAATGTTGTTTCCCCCGTTGGTTCTAGCTTCCATTATTTTTGACTGCTCCAAGAGAATAAACAGGAGACTCTGTTCACCGCTCCAGCTGTGTGACACCATTAGACTGACCAAAATTAGTAAGTGACACAAGATTTAATGAGGAAGACAGAGCACAGGAACTGGCTTTAATTGGGATCACTACATCGTGCGGAACTGAAGGAAGGCTGGAATATAAGATGCGGCGTGAGAGGAAAGTACAAAGGAGTGGGGATCTGGCAGGCAAATGTGATGCATGTGTGGTGAGGCAGCCTGTCATCCATCTTCCTCAGTGGAGATCCCTTTGTTGTTCTGCTGGGGCAGCCTGTAGACGTCCAGCTTGCAGTGTGTGCAAGATGAAACTGGTTCACATCTAACAAAAGTAGTTACGTTCACAAATTCCAAAGAGATGCAGGGACCGGCCCTGAAACCAGGGATGTTCCTGGTTGTCAGGGTAACGTGATCACCCCAGACAACAGGGACGTCAGCAGGAATGTGCAACACACATTGGGTATCCAGAGATACGTGTCTTCCTGCTTCCCTCTTGTAATTAAGCCACAGAGGAATGCAGGTAACTGTTGCTAAGGTGTGGCTCCATGTTTTACTGTACATTAGGAGTCCAAGAGAACCAGGAATCTGGAGGCTGCTAGCAAATCAGTCCTACTGGTAACACCCATGCAACTTTCTGACCTAAATAAAAAAGAATGAACAGACAGCAGGGAAGCAGAGTGTAACTACAAGGAATGATCCTTTTGTTAAATGTAGCAGTGTCCAACAAACGTGATCACATCCAGTAACACAGAAAGTATTACTATCATTATTTTCCTTAGGGTAACACTCATGCAGCTTTGCCATCAGATCAGATGCCCTTTGTGTGTACAGCTACACAAAGGCTGCTCTCCTTTTAAAACAGTTAACGCTGTTCTTCAAGTTTCCAAGACATCCAAGTCTGCAGACTAACCTCTGCACAAGTGCACTGCCTCCTCCATCAAGCCCACAGAGTACAAATCACCACTCAGCTGCCAAGACACAGAGACTGAGACATGCAAGAAATGACCAGATGAGCAAGTTTTGCTTGTGTGCCTTGCTAATGATCCCATCAAACACGTAACAGTGAAGTGATACAGCTGACTAAAGCAAAAACGTGCACTTTCTGAGGAGTTTTTACTACTGAAAGACGTTAGACTTTCTAACAGTCACTGATCCCACAGTACTACCAGTGCTGTGTTTACAGCTCCCCTTCTGCTGCAGGCTACTCACTTGGTGATTTAGATGGGTATTTCCTTGAAAACATGTTTGAAAAGCTACTCTGCTGAAAGGAATTCTCATGCTGAAGAAACATTAAATATTCTGCATTTTTAATAGTAATGTTGATGACAACAAGCCTTACAGACTGGCTTCTTTTAATCTTTCTCTATGTCACCACTGTTGTTTAAAGAATATCTTCAGGAAAAAAAAAATCTTGCAACCACTTCACTTAAATCCCTCTAGAGGTTACTACTGGTGCTCTCTGGCACTAGGCAGTGATTAAAAGCAGTCGCTCACCAAACGGGACACACATTAGTGGTCATGCAGGAGAAAGAAATAATACAACTTGAAAAAACCAGTCAGGTTAAAGTCTGCTTTCTCATTTTGCTGATACTGAAGGCCAATTTATACTTAGCAAGCGTTACTGGGAGAGGGAGATCTAAAACAACAACAAAACAGAAGAGCTCAGGGGGAAAGGGTGGAAAACATCACGCTGAATTCTCAGCGCAGCGAACTGTCCAAGCAACGTAGACTAAAATCTAGTCTTCTACTCCCATCCATGGCCAGGACTTATTTGCAGCCAACCAACTTAACTGTGTTTGTGTCTCCCTCTTCCCTCCTGTGGCATGTCATGAGCTGGCTGTCCTGCTTTTAGGGCTACTAGGTCATATATGACAAATGTGAAGTCTTCCACAGTAATTTCACAGTCGACACTCTAGATGCCAGTGAACTTCTCTGTTATACTTGAATCTGGGTTGGTGTTGCTAGTGTAAATATTTACTTTATATCCACAAACACACACACACACCTTCTCCACACACACCCTGGTGACCAGCATGCAGCTACGTAACATGCATTACCCATCTACAAACAGAGACTTTTCAAGTTACTACATGAAACGTCTATTAGCAGATGTAGGAAACCAACTACACGAAGCACTAGTTAGCACTGAAGTTACCTAGAGAGGAGCCATCCTCTCACCCACCACCTTGCTTCACATAATTTACAGACTACTAGTGACCTCAAGTTTGTTTTATCAGCTCCAGCGCTTCAGACATTAAGAAAGACAACACCTCTCGTTCTCCCAGCGCCGTGCCCGTCCCATCCTGCATCAGCTCAGCAGGTGCCCCCTCTCCAAGTCATCTGGCTGCTGTGGAAGAAATCCCTTGGGCTTTATTAGAGCTGCTGCCAAATTAGACAGAGAAGACTCACAATAGCCACAGAACATCGACGGAGTTAAACATATGAGTCAGGTAACAAATGTGAATAACCACTAATAATAACAATCAGTTTGTGTCTTATGCTGATCATCTTATGTATTAAAGACAGACATACAAGAAGTAATTTTAATACTTCCTTTGTGTGCTTTACATTAAAAAGCTTTTAAGATTTCTGATAATTACTGTTCTACCCCTAAAACACAAACCAAACTCAGGCAAGGCCAAGCATCGTTTAAAATTAAGTTGAAAAATCTACACCAAATACCCCTCTGGTGTTGTTTAGGTGCTAACACACTATAATCTTTTTTCCAGCTCCACTTGAATAATATCAGACAGGAAAAGCAGTGCCAGACCTTTCCTAAAGGATCCCCTCCATCACAAGGTGGGTGGGGATTACAGGCAGTATGAACCACAGCTCAAGATTTCCCCTAAAGTGGAGCTGGATACTAAGGAGTTGGATTCCTGGCTGCCCTTAAGACTTTCTATCTCCAGCAAAAGACACCTCTTTTGTTTCCATGGTTGTTTACACAAAAGAAATTACTCCAAAATTTTAGGAGTTAGAAAATTCAGTTCATATAAAGTTCTTCATGGGAATAATTCCTTAACTGGGAGTTTTGGCGAGCTTCCTGGAAGTTGCTTCCTTTTCCATATCAGAATAGAATATGAGGAAGATGAAGTTAAGCTGTAGGAAGTATTCAGGTAGGGAATTAGTTCAGAAACCTTTATAGGTGATCTCAATATTCATTTGTGAGCAAGGTCAGGTATGAGTCTCTTGTCTTCCTGAATTCTAAGATACTTAATGAATCCCAAAATATGAATGTGAAGTCTGTAACAAAAATTTATGGAAGTCAAAGAACTGGAAGTTAGACATATTTGAAGGAATTAGATGGAACTTCTATCCAGTGTCAGTGATATAACCATTTTTTAATAAATAGTGATACGATTCCCAGACTTCAGCTGAAGGTCTTATCCTAAATAGCCTGCTGCAGAGGGACATCTGTTCACAACCCAGAAGAAAAGAGTCGGTTCAGTAAGCTAGCACAGACATAACTCAGGCCAGGATTAGGCTAAGTATATCTAATATTGGCTTAAAAAATATCTGCCATCAAATCTTGATTTGCATCAGTCTTCACTAATTGGCTCACATGAATCCACACTCCTCTGTGCATGATAAGTAACTGTCCTCAACTGTGGAATTTATCATGCTTTCCATTAGGAAAGTAAGTCTGGTGCAAGCGATGTCTGTGACCCTTTGTGAGTTTGTTCCCAGCTGCACGAGGTACTAGCTGGAGACTTGAAAGGAAAGGAGGGTCCGGCCATTGAACTGGCACTGTCATGCTACTCCACAGCCAACCTCTCCTCCTTCTACCCACCAGATTTGTCCTTCTCTCTCCACTATGAACTTCCCACCTTCCCTCTGGGTTTTGCTGATTCTTGATTGCTCAAGGCTTCTCCTTTTCCTATCAAAACTTCAAGAGCTAGAAGTTAATTATCACCCATTTATCTCTGTGACAATAGGTGCTTTTTATGTATTCAAGCGTGTCTCTATGACACTTGAGGATCAAGGATGATCTCTGCCTCCCCCTCTCAAGTACAAAAATAATCAATGTAAATATTTTAATAGTGACACCATAGCCATTCATCATCCCTGATCCTAAAACCAGGATCTCTGCTTTGAAGTGAGGGGAGCTGAGATGACAGTACCAGCCCCTTCAGTAATTATGTCTCCTCTACGGCAAGTTTGCTGCTATACAACAGCTGGTTTATTATTATTAATGCTGCACATTGACAACAAAAAATCTGACCTGAATGGGATAAAACCAAACCAGCTGTTTCATCTCCTTTCATCTACCCACATCTCAAAGGGAGCTTTGTGCACCATCAGTTTCCACCGACGAGCTGAAAAAAATCACATGTCACAACAGGGGCCCGACGTATGTGGGTCATCTAATAACTGGCAATCCAGAGCCCCGCCGACGGAAATCTCTGCCCAGCCGATCCTCCCCCGCTTAATCTCAGCGGGCTGAACTGGCACGGAGGAAAACAACCGGCGCTCGCTCCACTTGATTTCTGCAGTGAATACGTAGAGAAATGAGACTGCCAGCGTACTCGGTTGTAGGACCTGCCCTTGCAGTCTACATGAGCCATGTAACCAGGAGGCAAAGCAGTTTAGTTCTCAGAATCAGAAAAACAAAAGCCAAATACCCACTATGCTGCTTCTGCACCCAGTACAGAAATGCTCTCTTGTTCTACCACAGAGAGCAACTTCTTCCAGCTCTCTCCTTCACAGCCTCTTCAGTTACCCTGGGTTTGCAGCCTATGTTTCAGTACTGCCCACCAACTCAAGATGACAAAAGCTCAAAAATAGAACATTCTAATTACAGATCTCCTTTAATTTCACTTACAAGGAATAATTAGAGAGGAGAATAAGCCCACACGAAAACCAAAACTATGCCACAGTCATTCCATGGACTTCAGGTTCACTCATATCTCCCATCTAATGATCCCCAATGTATTACTGGTAAACACTGGAACCAGAACCATTCCATTTTACAGAAAGAAGTTAAGCACAAATTTAGCTTAGCATCACTAAGATATGGCCCAACCCATACTGGTACTAATGATTAACAGTGTGGTGCCTCCTATGTCCTTTAGTGAGTTAAGGAATCAGTCAACTTTATAATGAAGCAGGACTGGTAACTGCATGTGCTCAGTGTACCCACAGCTGCACAGAGGGCAACCCTGACCACACTGAGAACCCAAGAGCCACCTGAGCCTTGGGCAACCCAAGGCACGGACAGGCAATGGGTAAGTCTCATTGTCACCAGTGACACCCACACCAGCTCTAGTGGGATTGGCAAGGTGTCAATGGCCTTTTGTCAGCTCTTGAGGGCAACTGAGCCCAGCAGAAATCAGGTGTCTTCAATCCAGAAACAGCCTGACACAGGTCAGTATCCTCCAAAACTAGTTAGGAGTGAAGAGCCTGGAGGGAAACAGTGCAATACTGAAGCACCAACACCCAGAAGCTGGAGAAGAATTAGCCTCAAGGGCAAATCCTGAGCTCAAGTTCTCTCCTCCTTTCCGCCTTAGACACACAACACCAGAGGACTCTGGCAGTGCTGCAACTCAGCATTTCCCTTCACAGAAACACGCACAGTGAGAAAGTATTCCTGTAAAACTTCTATTGTGTCACTTCAAGCCTCTGACACCAGGGCTGCTCAGAGTTTTATTCAGATGGGAGGGCAGGATTTTCCTCCCTCCTCCCCACACCAAAGTGCCACAAGACAAAAGCTTTTTTCAGAGAAAAGCAGGATGTGCTGGCTGCACATGTAGAAAACCCCATCTGTGCCACTGTACCCATTCGAGAACCACGTCTTTGTCAAGTAGCATCATTTACATAAACACAGTTTTGGTGTGGGGCAGCCTTCCTAGACCTGGCCTTGAACTAGCAGGTCTGACACAGGGCAGCACAGAACTGCACATGACTGAGACCTCCCCGTTTCCAGGCTGAAACTCTCGGGTGGCCTGCTCACACTTTGGGTGATGTCAGCATCAGAAGGGTCCCTAACAGGATGAAGATGGAGAACAACAACACTCAGACTTCCAACTGAAATATTTAATATGCAACTTGCTGTGCAATTTTATCAGTAGCAGCACTTCCACGCAGTCTGTCATCTCAAGGTTAGTGTTAATGGTTCAAATAATAATTAAAAAAGAACTAATTTGGAGAAATAATAAGTATGAATAACTTCTTTGGGATACTTCTAACACACTGCAAAAATGAATTCCCAAGCAGGAGAAAAAACCAAAGCAAACAAACCACTGGCACAGCCCCAGTGGGGTAATTCTTCGGCAGTAACCATTCTTTGCAGAATCAAGGATTTAGTGTTACAACTTGTGATGTTCCATTAAAGCCTTGGAGAGAGCAGAAACTCTCTAAAATGCATGTTATATTAAAATTTCAATACCATACCTAGAATGAAGAAATAAAAACCTGGTTTTGAGCTCCACATTTGAATTTAATCTGAACTAGGCACAAACTTGCAGCTGACTCTTCCAAACCCCCTTGATTGTAGCATTTCTTAGATAATGAAACTGCAGAGAGACAGAGGAACTGCAATCCCATCAGAAAGCAGAATTAGGAACAAAAACCATCTGAAAGTGTCATGAAGAGGCGCAAAGTTTTGGTGATGGACATACAGATCACAGTAAAGAACTGGCAGAAAAATTCAACTCAATCTGTTGTGGAGATGGAATGCTTGGAAGAGTACCTCCACCAGCCTGTAGTGCCACATAGCAAAAGGAGAGACAAACATTTCTACCATTCCATGTTTTCACCAGCTACTTTTACTTTATATACTGTGCATGAGCCAAAACATCAAAAACAAAATCCACAGTCCCTCTTCTGAAGGCAGCACCAGTCAAAATGTAGATTTTCATTGCTCTGATGCAGTCTCAAACCAGCACATGATCCAAGCAGCTACGTGCACGCAGATTTCCCTCTCTGACCTTCTCGGGTCCAACATACAGCCATAGGGAATGGGGATTAAAGACCAAGGCAGGCTCCAGCTTCTGCTGCAAACAAGTGGGCAGTGAGTGAACTCCACGCTCTAGCCCACGAGGTGGCTTCAAAAACCTGCAGCTACTGGTTTCTTCTGTAACCCTCCACACAAACGGAATGAGTAGGAGGAAATGTCCGTCTTGGTGTGTCTGCAAGATTAGAAGCGCACTTGCCTTGGTGACTACTGGCCATCCACACCACAGCTGTACACTCCACTGCAATGGGGCCAGTCACGGATGAGCCAGATGCTCTCCCAGTGCCACTCCCCACCCCAGGGCGCACAATGAGGCAGAGGAGAGTCACCCTGGGCAGACGCCTGCTTTCCTCCAGTGACTATAAATAGAGCCAGAATGACCAGTTCAGACAGAGACATCTCAGAGTTGGACATCTAAGCGAAGGTAGATGAATCCTACTCGTCACCTCTGAGTCACAGTTCCTCACCGGTTTTCCACCTGAGGCTGCATAACTACTTAACACCCACAGGCAGGATTTAAAATTAAACCCCGGCCGGAGCGATCAGTAACTTGGAGGATACAAAATTTGACAGTTTTCTCATAAACAGCCCTTAGTCCTCCTGAGCAGAAGCCACGCAGGAACAGCAATTACCACCCGGTAAGGCTGGGTTTTAATGGGAGCGCAGATCTCCTCTGAAAATTAAACTTAAAAAGACATTGTAGGGGTATGTTGATTGCTGCTCAGTGATAAAAATAAAACTATCATTTCATTTGACTGCCAGGGCCGAAACCTCCGTCAAAGCACTAGAGCAGCAATCGCCCTGGTTTACGCGGCGCCGGCAGCTCCGCTGCCAGCATCGCGTTAGCCGTGCCATTCCAAGGAGAGAAAAAGGCGTGCTAAAAATGGCTGTGGTGACCAAAATATGCAGATGATACTTGAAGCTACAGAAAGCATTTCTGTTTTAACAATTTTATGCTGTCATTTTAAGAGACTATAAATAGATTTAAAAATATTTACTGGAGGCCAAATCTGCAGAGTTGAATTTAGCCAGCGGTGTTATGTAAGTCGGGACTGCAGAACGCAGCACAAAATGGGGCTGATAACGCGGCTCTAGAAAGAAAACGCTCCGTTTCCGTGCATGCCATTGTTTTCCTCAGTTACCTAATATGGTAAATTTCCTCTGGTATTTTTCTCCTCCAACAGTACCCACTGAGCTCTAACATCTGATGCTCACGAGTTGGAATGACAATGGGCACTCGCAGCCCCTTTACGCCAGGTCTTCCTTCTCGCACCCAAAATGACAGAATGGCAGATTGACCCAAAACACTCTTCAAAGATGACGAATTTACACCTCTCTGAAATACATCACTGCCATTTCATTTCACTTAAAAGATTTAACTTCTGGAAGTGCAATGGATTAGCGATCTGCCACCAAGAAACGAAGATGATCTGAGACAGGCTGCTCGTCTTCCTGCCTGCCTGGGGTTCCGCACCCCCAGATCCGCAGACTAGTAAAAGAAACTCTTGACTCTCTCCTGTGTGTTCAAGCACCAGATGGTCAGCGACATCAACAGCAATGCAGCAGGTTGCTCTTCTACGCCACGTTCTATACTTAAAAGAAGACTTGCTCTTCGGCCTACAGTCGAGAACGGTGCGATTTCTTTACTACAATAGTAACAGCAGAGTATACCCAAAGCCAGCAGAAAGTTAGAAATAGTTTTTCATCACCCACACAGTTTCCCGTCAGTACAGAAGACGTGTTTGATAGCAAAGGTGGAATCAGACTCCAAAGCCAGAGGAAAACAGAAACAAAACCCTTCACCATTAACTTTTTCCTTCACTTCTTCTGCCTCCACACAATAAGGGACCATGACAAGCAGCCAGGAAAGGACTCAC
This sequence comes from Rhinopomastus cyanomelas, assembly GCA_013400115.1. Lineage (NCBI taxonomy): Eukaryota > Metazoa > Chordata > Aves > Bucerotiformes > Rhinopomastidae > Rhinopomastus > Rhinopomastus cyanomelas. Next base: position 327,243 of record VXBP01008836.1, read on the forward strand.
ACAGCAGCTCTTCTCCAAGAGGATCCATAACCTTGTTTCTGGGATCTCCATAGGGACTGTCAGGGGTTTTTTTGGCCACAACCACCTTCCCCTGCAAAGCCACAGATATTACCTACAGATGAGGGCAGGGGATGCTCCAAGAAGGTTTAGTTTCATTGTCTCTCCCCAAGAAATATCTCATTAGAGTTGCTATGTTCTGCCTTCAAGACAGAACTTCCAGGCTGGTCTCCACAACCTAAATGGTGATGTATAAGCCCAAACCCTTCTGGTTTGTGCCTTCAGGTGGAACAGTGCTTGATGGATAGGGATCAAATATCCATCCTTCACTCAACTGGTTGGCAACGGTAAGTGAAATGCTGAAGTGCAAGCTCCTGTCTTGAAACAATCCAGTTTGGAGGTTGTACTTCAAACAGATGACCATCTACCCTTTGGCATGACTTTTCAGCTAGTGGTTTGTCAAGGTCAGATTAATGCCAGAGAACAGACTAAAAACCAAAAAGTATTTCTAAACTGCCATTTCACACAACAGCCTATTGAGAGAGGATATAAAGTCTGACTCACTGTAATCTTCATACTTTTAATGGATTTTTCCACACTCCAGTCGGGCTCCATACCAAGAGGAAGAAGGTTATTTTCCTCAGTGAAGATAATTAACAATTCATATGCAGCAGCTTCTACCATATGTGGCTCGTCAGCTGACTGCCTTGATCTGTTAACCAGTCTGCTGGTGGGGCTCTTCTAGCTTAAAAGAGCATTTTCTACTTGTAATAATACTACATAGGATGGAACTAAAGTCATTTGCTGTGAAAGAAATGCTGCTTTTATTCAGAAACATGGTTGTTTAATCATCCTCTACCTAAACACGTTGCTCACTTTTTTTCCCTTTCTCCTGTGTGCTCGTGGGGGAAGAAAGAGATGTGGGAGGACGTTCGCAGGATATAAAAAGCTTCAGAAGTTTCCAATTGGTACCATGCACTGATAAAACTGTTTCAATTGGCTAGAAAATAAAGTAAGGAAGAAAATTCATAGTAAAAAACAGTTTCCTCACTTCCTCGCAATCACCACTTAGTTCAACGAGAAACAAGTGACAAAGTCTGTTTCCATCGATGTAGAAAAGGCTGGGGTTTAATCAACTACTTAACAAAACTGTCAGATTTCAGACCATTTGCCTACAAATCTCAGTACAACCTCTACCACGCTCCCTGCCTGCACTGAATCACCATTTTCCAAGTATCTAAATTTTTGGTTAAATATGAGAAATTAAAGGAAGCACAGCAACAGAGGAAATTACGATTCCACATCAATCTTATGCAAAACTAGAGTTGCTAAAATCGATTGCATAATAAGAAAAAAACCCCACTACTAGGCTACTGCTATTCTGTGCCCCATCTCAGACCAAGCCACTCTCCCCAGTAATGCAAGACTCCGGCCAACAATCCAGCAAAATCAATTATTGTACCCATTAATGGTGGCACCTGTCCCCCCCCAGTCAAACACATGTGCTGAAGCACTTGCTGCATCTTGGCCCTCTTGTTGACACAGTACTGGCTTCATCCTTCATTTTTATGCATTACAGGAAAAGTAATTTATTCCCTGAAATAGTGTTTCAAATGAGCTTTTCGAATCCGCTCATCACAGAGTCCCAGAGCAGTCTACACCTATCAGCAAAACTTAACTTAGTCAAGAAAATAAAAGCCTCTGCAAACAAAAGCACCAACAGCACCCAAGGCACCCATGCGATCCGGTGGTCTGCCCCAGAACAGCTCTGTTCCCTGAAAACACTGACAGGTAAAATATGACCATTGGTTATTATGTCTAGTCCCCAGATTCCTGATCCTTTTGTATGAAACCCGTATCTGCTTGAGAAAGAAGCAAAGCTGAATTATTCCACAGCTGGTATTTAATGGTTTCTAGACCGACAGGAAAACACAAGGGTTCCTAAGATGTACAAAGGCACTGCCAGAAAATAAGGTACTTTAGTCGGTTTTCTATAACATTCAAACAGCCAAAAGTACAAATTCTACAAACCTAGCAAAGGGTCACAAAGAGTCACTCCAGCTGTGTTTGTTTTGAGAAGAAACTTGTTTTTGAATAATCATGCATTCACAGCCAGAGACAGATGGTCTAGCAAAGGTAGCTCCAGCGTTCTGCCCCTCACCTCTCATGCAGTTTGGGGCCAACTATTAACCTCCCCAGCATGCCCAGTCCCTCACTTTTCATTTCCCTCTAGAGATCTGAAATGCAGCCACCAGGAAGAGATTTGACAGACAGCATTTGTAGTTTAGTGCTGCTCTGGAGAAGGTAAATTATTAAAATCTTGGACTCAAATTTATTTGGATTGTCCTTACCAAGTTCAAGGGATTGGTCCAGGGATTAGTATGAAGTATTGTTTCTGCCTTAACTACCAACAGAGACACACTGATTATTTATGCATGTTGTTCTAACACTTCAGCAGCACAGACAGCAAATGAACTACCTGCCTTTTGCAGGTGCTGTTCCTGGACGACACCGACAATGAGCTCGCTGCGTCACCGAATACAAGAACCCATCCGGACAATCCTGGGACGCTGCATATCATTATTACATAAAGACTTGGGGAATTTGTTTTATGAGTCCGTAATAACACAGCATATTGTTAGCAGGATGAAATCAGCTTAGTAGTCACAGGAACAGAGGTGAAATCAAGTAACATTCTTTCTCTGAAAGGAAAAGATGACTTGACAAAGCCAGTAATCAAGAGCTATTTTGTAAATGGATTGGCTGATGCTTCTACAGGCATGAAAATGGCTTAAGTTATTTAAGATAAAAGATTCTAGTAAATAAAAATTATACTGTTTCATTTATAAATCTCTTTCTTCTCATTTGTAATTAGAGTGCATATTATACACATAATACGTATGAAAATCTCTTCTGGCCTTATTTGTGGAAAATGTAAAACCTGTTCTTCTAACAGAACAAATGAAAATAAGATTTCTGTTCCAGTAAAACAGCACTGATCTGCAAAAAGAGTAGGATATTTTTCTTAGCCCTAAGCCTTTTTCTGAAGAAATTATTTCAGTGACACTGAAGGAAAGACATCAGCCAAGAACTGGGGGCCAGCTTCCACGATGGTTTCTTGAGATGTCCCTTCTGAAGGATTGCAGCTGATACACTTTGAATCCATTTAGAATCGTCTTCTTTTGTCTCTATACAGCTGAGCAGCTTCAGCTAAAGCAGTCATAAACTGCTAAGCTGGAATGAGTGGCAGGGAAAGGCAGAAGGCTATCTTGATCACGCAAACAAAAGCGCACTTAAGATATCATCAGCGCTGTAGAAATGGAAAAATGTGAGCTAGAGGAGGCAATATCTTTACAGGCAGCCAACCTCCAGAAGGGAAATATCCTCCCGAGGTCTCGTATCTCAGAATCACTCAGGCTGGAAAAGACCCCTGGGATCATGTAGTCCAAACCATCTACCCTACCTTACAAGTTCACCCCTAAACCATATCCCTCAACACCTCATCCAAACGATCTTTAAGCACACCCAGGGATGATAATAAGCTATGTGCCTGATAACAAAGCAATGCTTGAGTGGTGCCTAAAATTGCAAAGCCTCCAAGCCTTCCCACAGTACCGCTGCAGTATTTGCAAGATCTGATTCACTGATTCCAAGTGCAACCCCCTTCTGCTTCAGCTTCAGCTCACCAGCTGAAAACATATCCCCATGACAACCCGGGAGCCGCGGAGGAGAGCACAACACCCAACCTGCTGTGAAGCAATGCTGAAGCCCTGCTCCAAAGCAGAAATGCGCCAACACGCAACAGCAGCTTTTCTGTTGCTGCTGAGGGGCCCGTACCTGTGTGTGTGTCACCCTGGATTAGAAAATTAAAACAAGAATAGCATTAAGTGTGTGCCAACACGGACAACTTTAAGTTCAACAGTAACAACACCATTTCTGCAATCACAAGTGTGCACAGGCTGGAGAAAAAGCTTATTTAGCAGCCCAAAGGTGTATCATCTGCTTGAGCAGAATCAATGACCAACTCCAACTTGCAGTGGAATTCATTATATTTCAGACCAGAAGTGGGTTTTGTCCTTGACAGTACGTAGAGGAAGTCTGCTCATAGCAAGCTCTGAGTTGAACAACACATTAGTTCTACAACCGCATCTGTCCAGATCAACACTAGACAGATTATATTCATTCCACCACTAAAAGCAAAATAATTAGCTACATTTATCACCGACGACATCAAGCGCTGTGTATCTCAGCAGCTGTACTGCTGGTTCAGTTACTCTGCCTCTGTGTGTTACATAAGCCCCACTTTGCAGCTCCAGGTAGCATGAAGAAAACTCAAATCTGTGCCTCTTTTGCAGTCTGTGCTGTGGCGCAGAGATGGAGAAAAATATGTTGGGAGAATCCAGGAGAATTACCTGCTGTACTGGTCTGCAGTAGATCCACCTCAGTCACTTTGTAAACATAGCTGCCTCGGCCACTGCAGGCCAGGAATGAAGAGGCTTGGTCACCAGTTACCCAATTCCTGTGCCAGACTCTGGAGAACTGTAGTAAACTCGACTTGTATGTTGATCTCTGGTATAAGCCTCCACAATACGACCCAAGCGAATTCACAAAGAAAAGTCACTCCCCTTCCTTTCTCTGATCAATTTGGACATGACACCCTGAATGATCCCTGGTTAAAGTAAAATACGATTCTTGCTAGCTCAGGGCAGCTGGTACTTGTGTGCACTATTTCACCCTCAGCAGATGCAATAATTAACTCACACGGTGAAATCCCAGCTGAAAAGAAACCATGAGCAGTATTACCTCGAGCCTCCTAAAGAGACTCCACAAATCCTGTTAACACAGAGTCTTTATTATAAAATTGTGATGAGCACATACAACTTGCCACCTCTTTTTCCTGACTATTGTTTCCAGAAACTGGTTCTGGAAAACAAATCCTAGCAATGTAGTCTTCAGGGGCTGGCAGGCTCACAATTCAGTTCTTCCCAGGGAGCATAAAATCCCGATCAGCAGCGTTCAGCTGGCTTTTAGTGTCAGCTATGCAGAGACAAAGCTGTTGCTCAAGCATTGCACAGCTTTCGTTGCTTAGCTCTTAAAAAAAGTTCTGTGTTTACAAATTCCATATTGGAACCTGGTATTTTTCAATCACCTCATCTGAAGGATTTTGTCTGGTTTCTATGCATCACACTTTCTATTAGTTTTTATTTGGTAATCTGTTGCTGAATAAATTCACAGCGCTCACGAATTCATACAGCTTACGCAGCGTGATCAACAGCAACAATAGTTCTCACTGGGAAATCAGGTTCTGGCTCTTCAGCATCTTCCGTGTGCCTTGTCCCTTCCTGTCTGTATCCATGTGTGTCACCTGTTGCACGTGCCACAGCAACAAGGATGGCTTGGTGGGGCAAAGCTATTTGCAAGAACAGGCTGCCTAAGCTGGTTACTGCGACTTCGAATGACATTTCCACCTATGTGCTCTTCAGAGGACACAACAGCTTAGAAGCTGGCAGGCATCTCCCAGAGACCAACATGTGGACAGCACCCGCAGTACATCTGCCATCTTCTGGTTGCTCCTCCAGTACCAGGATGTTGCTGGGAGCTGGTGTCCATGCTCAGGGAGAGCCCACGTGCTACCTGCACCTAGCAGCCTGCAAATCCCATCTGTCTCTTTGACAAGCAATTTCATATTCTTTCTAGGAAGGATTTTAGGACATCTGCCAAAGCATACTCTCATTGTTTCTGCCTTGTGCTGACACCACAAGGACACGTGGGATGGCTGGAGACAGAGACCTACCACAGAGCAAATACGAGTATCTAGGATTTCCCAGTGGACACAGAGCCAGGGCAGTTTGGCAGGTCAGTTCATGCAGGCCAATACAGAGAAAGAAGCCACCCAGGAAGCCAGCACAGCTCCACGCAAAGTGTGGTGTCAGTGCCACCATCTCACGTTGTGTACTCATCCTGCCCTGTTGACTGCCGCAGCCTGCACGGGCTGTTCTGGATGCTGCACCAAGAGCATTCTGGGGTGAAAGTCTAATTATTCAAGGCAGATTAGACACACAAGGACTCACATTAATTACAGGTTCTGGGCACTAATCCATGAAGACAGGTGCAGAAACCACAAGTTTACTGCTGTTTCAAGAGTTGCGCGACAGCAAGCCAGAATCAGGACATACTCCCATTCCAGGGACACAAGTCCCTCTGTGTCCAAAGAAAAAGAGTGAAGCAGGACAAAACAGCAAACATTTATACAGGAGTGCTGCTTAGGACTTAACTCTGAGAGAAATGCTGTTGGCCCTGTTACAAAACCTTCTTCTGGACTTCTTCAAACGTTGCATTCACTCCATGTATTCACTGTATTACAGAAATAAGAGGTGAGCTTCACCATTGAAATGACCAGTCTAAACACACAACGCTTTTATAGATAAAGTTTTCATCAGCTCCTTTTACAGAGTCAGGATGGTCGAAACCATCCTACTCGTGAGTTGCCCTGGTGTGCTGCAACAGAAGCATCTTCCAACATCAGCAACAAAAATGTTCTGCACAAGAGGCTACTACACTCTACCAGACAAAGTTTGGAGAGCTTGTCTGAAAAAGTTACCAACTTCTCCATCCCCATCACCTAATTCTGCATTGGGGGAACATGGGAGAAATCTGAGAAGACTTTCTGTAGGCTTTCCTGCTTTTACTGAGACAGAGAGGCCCAACTGTATGGCCCTTGTTCTGGCTGAGTAAACATAACTCCCTCTGAGGCCAAAAAACCTAACTTGGATGATTAAGCAGAGGGATTGCTACTGAAGAAAGTAAGATGTTTCTCTCCTCCAGCAGCTGAGCTCCATGCCATGTTCTCAGCCTTTGCCAGCACAGAAAATGCCACCAGTTTCAGGTCTCAAACTGACTGCCAAGGCAGACACACAACACAGTCTCTATTTTGAAGATAAGGTATGCATGAGGGTCCCACACATAGCCTTATCCACTCCTGCTGCTGAAACACATCCAAAATGGAGAACAGGTATCTCCAAGGAAAGGTACGTGGCTATGATCGAATAACATCTGTTTACACTGTGCCAAAACAAATGCCAAACTCAATCTGTCTCCATAATAAATCTCCTTCTTCCTGCATCATTGCACACTCACGCATCCTCGACACGTACCTCCTATCTTATAACCCAATGGCATCTGGCTCTGCCTCACCAAAACTTTACGGGTGCTATTAAGCAATTACAAGGCATCTGAATGAATTCCCACAGGTAAGTGAGGGGACAAAACCAGTTACCTGTGAGAGAACACATTTCACAATCACTGAATCCCTTTTCTGTCCCTCCTGACCCACAGGCAAGGTCTTGGAAGTGTCTTCAAAACAAAACAGCACAAAACATAAATGGATTTTGACCGAAAGCCACAGATTGGCACATTATAACTTCCCACACACCCTTCCCTCAACCAGCCCTCTAACATGCTTTCAATTATGCAAATCATTTGCAGAATTAAGCTAAATTCAGTATGGTCTTTTCAACTGGCCAGAATTGGTATTAGCCTGAGAAATTCTGCTGTCACAATGATTTCATTTCTGTACTCTCAATTAAGGCAACCCCCTAAGCCTCTCCAGTTTCAATTGCTTAGCTTGATTCACGTATGGCAAATCCAGGGCAAATCTGAGTGGACTATGGAATGCAAAAGGCATTCTGGACCCAGCATTCCTACTGTTATTTCAACAGCACAGCTGGAAAGTGTGAACACACAAGATAAATACAAGCTCAAGTCTAAAATGTCTGAACTGTACACAACTACAACCCACTGTGCTGCAGCATCTTGGGTGGGGTGGCCCTGCCCATGGCAGCGGAGTAGGAACTGGATGATCCTGTGGTCCCTTCTAACCCTGACTGCTTCAATGACTTGGTCTGGGTGGTCCTGCTGTGCCAGGGGGATTGGACTAGATGATCTTTCGAGGTCCCTTCCAATCCCTAATCATTCTATGAACTAAGCAACATTTCTTCATTCAAAATGTCATCTTCTACTCCTTTTCCACCTGAACATGCCCAGCCTGTGACAACAGAGTTTATACCAACTTCACAAATGCCCACAAAGTCCCAGTTATAATGTGGTCTTTTTGATTTCCCCTGTTTCAGTCCTTCCCACCCCATTTTACAGGAGATGGGCCAGAAGCTCTTAAAAAGGATCTAGTTACTCTACAACAATCCTGTTCAAGTCAGGAAGAGATACAGATGTCCTTCAGTGATTTCTTGTGTTCAAGGGACGCCAGCTCAGGAAACAATTGTGAATGGTTGAAAGACTGATAAACAAATACATCAATAACCCTGACATTGATTGTTTACCAATAAGAAAATGCATTAAGCTTTACAACGCTGTCATGCCAACGACGCAAACGTTCATTACTATGTAGAGGCAGTACAATCAATACATGATGCAACACTGGTTAGATTAGCATACTCTAGAGATCAAGAGGACAAATGGATCTAAGAATTCACATTCTCGTTTAAATTGCATAGCACACAAAATTCAGCTGCTTACAAGCCAAACACTGTGCCTCACTCATACAAAACTGTCCCTGTGAAGTCAATAAAAATATTTCTGTAATAAACTAAAAATAATTTTGCTCTGTGTTAACTCGTAGCTTCTCTTCATCTACGGAAAAATCCTTCTTTCTTTATATATCTCATCAAAATGCAAATTAAGCAGTGGGCAGGTGCCTGCCTTGTAGTTTAAATGAAGAGAACCAAGACAGCTTGCATTTTGAATGCCAAGAATCCAGGATGTCTTTTGTAGACTTGAGAAAATACAATATCAAAGTATCAGTGTGACTTAGCCAGTCAGTTACTGGTACTGCAAGATACTACAGCAGTGTTCAAAAGCATCCTTACAAGCCCCTACACAAAACAGCACCTCCTCTTTCAATGGCAGTAGTAGCAGCAAGGTCTTAAATGTCCTCCAAGTCTCCTCCTGTCCCCTGAGAGGACTTGAAAATTGAAAGGTCTGTGACCCTTCCTCAGATCCACACCACACACTGCTGTGACAGTAGAACAGCCCCTGCCCATGGCACTGGTATTGCCAACCTTGCCAGACTGCATGGAGCATCCCATCTGGCATACCTAGGGTGGCATCCCAGGTGAATGGGCCCTCCTCGCTGTGTGTTGATCAAAACAAGTCCCAGGAAGTTCAGAACTGGGATTATTCTGGTTTTATTTTCTGGACACATTAAGGAACTCAGGAAAGGAACAACCACCCCAGATGCAGGCCAGCCATGAACATGGGTTTTGTTATTGTCCGTTCTACAAGCAAGCGTTTAACAAGAATCACATAATTGTTTCACTTGGAACAAATTTTTAAGGTCAAGTCCAACCATTGACCCACCTCTGCCAGGTTACCACTAAATCATGTCCTCTTGGCACCACATATAGATGTATTTTAAATGCTTGCAGGGATCATGACTCCACTATCTCCCTCAGCAGCTTGTTCCACTGCCTGATAATCAGCTCTGATGCCTCCATGCATTGTGCCTGTGCACATGTGTGCCTGTGATGCATCTATCCACAGTCTTAAATTGGCTGGCTGAAAAACCTATAAAGCAGCTTCTAGAATAGAAAGGCCCATGAAGACTGACTAAAAACACTTATTCTGACTATAACAAACAAATCTTATTCCAACTTTAACAAAGGAATCCATTCTTTATTGCATGAAAAGCTATATATATATTTACCAAAAAAATCCTTCTTTTCTACTTTACTGTTATATACACAGTACTGAAAATAACTTGAGCTGAAATCCACACACCAATTACTTGCATTTCTAGAACACATAAAAGTTCTAGTCAGAATTCATGTCCTATTTTCCCATTGTCTGGCAGTAGAAAGAGTCACCAAGTCAATCCATTTGGAGCCTGATCAGAAACCTTATTAAAATCGATCGTGAGATTCTCTACTTTCTACAAAACATCTCCGTTTTGTCAAAAGAATCCACCTCATTAATCTGGTTTCCACTCCTAGACAATGCAAGACAGGCAACCATATTACCTCCAAAGTTAAAGCAGCCAGCCTACATTTTGCTCAGAGACTCCAAGAACCTACATGTCAAGGTCTCCTGGTGTCTTTTCTACATTTCCAAAACAAGTAACTTCTCCTCTTTCGCTGGTAAGAGTCCTACAGCTAAGCCCTCTCACCTCTTTGTGAAACAAAGGTGCAGCACTGGCACTGAGCAAAACCACGCAGGGTTAAACCTGACCCCCAGCACTAGTACAGCAGCAAGAGCAGCTGAGGGAACTGGGATTGTTTCGTCTGGAGAAAAAGTTGTTCAGGGAAGACCTGATAACTCTACAACCACCTGACATGAGGTTGTAGCAAGGTCGGGGTTGGTCTCTTCTTCACTAGTAACAAGTGATAGGACTAGAAGAAATGGCCTCAAGTTGCAGCAGAGGAGGTTTAGGCTGGATATAGGAAAAATGCATTTATAGAAAGTGTTGTAAAGCACTGGAGCAGGCTGCCCAGAGAACTGGAAGAGTCACTGTCCCTGGAGATACCTAAGAGACTTGTAGATGTGGTGATTAGGTTTAGTGCTGACTTGGCAGTGCTAGGTTAATGGCTGGATTTGATGATCTTAAAGGTCTTTTCCAACCCAAACAACTCTATGATTCTAAGGGACATGAGAGCCAGTGAAATAAAGAGAAGACAGTGACAAACTCAGATCACGTTCAGCATGATACCGATTAATAGGACCAACATGTGGCTAGCACAATCCTAAGCAATGGGCTCGTTTCATCAGCAGTATTAATAGAGGTTTATAACTTTCCTGGTCAATTCTTTATAGAGTGTTACCATGAGCCTTTACTAACTTCCAAGTCTAAACACAAACTGACCACGTAATTGCTTCCACACAGATACCTTTACATAGCAGCACCATCTATTCTTACCAGGCAGTGCATTTTGGATGTATCTGTATGGAGAACATTCCCTCCAGAAGGGTGCACTGACACTTACAGTACATTTACAGGTACTTACAAAGAAACAGGTGAAAGGATGCACACAGATTAAATAAACCAAACAGTTCAACAAAAAAACACAGGCATAATTCTCCACTCCATTCTTTCTCAATTAACACTTGAAAAAATGCTGAGCATCTGTATTTCTTATGAACTGCAGCAGAGCTAGAGTGCACTCAAAAGAAGTTTATCACCTGATGGAATAAGGAGTGTAGGCTGTACGTGAAGACCTGAAGAGGCTTTACCCAGTAAGATGCCAAGTGCTTCCTGGGGTGTGAAAGTGCCTGTTGTGTAGCCATGAGATCTGTCAACACTGCGACGCACACACCTTCTTTTCCCTACTTCCCACTCTTGCAATGCCTGTCCAACAGGACCTTCTCTGAAGTTAGAAGGTAAAGTCTTGGGGGGTAAAAATGTATTCTTTCTATGTTGCTGACTATATTAAACGTAAACATCAGTACTGCACATTCATGTCTCCTTCTGAAGGTATTAATTAGAAACTTAATTAAGATTTTAAATGTCTAATCCTTCTGACTCACCTCCACAGTTACAAAATCACAGAATGACATCAACTGGAAGGGACCTCAGAGATCATCTATTGCCATTAGCCCAGATTGCCCACAGCCCCATCCAGCCTGCCTTAAAAAACTTCTGGGGAGGGGACATCCACAACTTCTCTAGACAATCAGTTCCAGTGCCTCACCACTCTAATAGTAAGAAATTTCTTCCCTATATCTAACCTAAATGTAACCCTCTTTTAGCTTGAACCCATTCCCCTTTGTCCTACCATTAGAGTCCCTCTCCAGCTTCCCTGTAGGCTCCCTTTAGGTACTGGAAGGCTGCTACAGAGTCTCTCCAGAGCCTTCTCCAAGCTGAACAGCACCAGTTCCCTCAGAGGACAGGTGCTCCAGCCCTCCGGGCTCACTCCAAGGTGGCTTAAACTAGACAGAGCATTTTACTTGACAAGCTACCTGTTCATACCTGGTATGCGTCTCATCCAGCAGCTTTCACCTCTCCTGTCTGTTTTTGGTATAAACTCCTGTGACAGCTGTTACCTACTACTTTCCACAACACACAACAGCAGTGGTTTGAACTACATCCTACTGTAATTATTACACCAATTACTACACCATTTATTATCTCCAGACCAGAAAAATGCCCAAGATAGCCAAGATGTCTTACACACCTACGGCATTACACTGCAGAGGAAACAGCCTAGATAAAACCATAGAAGATATACCAGAAGGACTGGGGCAGAAGGAGGAAAGACAATGCCAGTGTTGTAGGCAGACAACCCAAAAGTCCCCTGAAGGCAAACACTGACACTGGTGATGACCAGTGCCACTCTGGTCTGAAAGTCGTGGCAAAGGTTAAAGGAGGCCAACACTTTTTAAAATTTGAATTCTCACAGAAAACTTCAGGAAATTGTAAGATTTCTCATGTCAGCTAGAAACACATTCTTCACATCACACCAGGATGTGGTAGCTCTGAAACAACAGGTCTTGCACTGGCTTCAATATATTAAAACAGCCACACTTAAATAATGAAGTGTTGGAATACCCCTGGCAAAACACTAATCTATGCAGTGGAAGCCAGGCAAGAAGAAAAATGTGTCTTACCACACAGTAAATACATTTCAGGTGTTTAGTAAACCTTCATAAACAACAGGATCTGAGAATCAGGACAACTCCATTACAATAAATCAGCACTGAGGAACAGCAGGTTTGGGAAGCACATCCCGCCTCGATGCTTGTTGGGCTCACCCTGCGCAAGGACAACAGCTGGAGCGCTTCACCCTCATCCTCAGGGGAGCCAGCACTGATGAATGGGATGCAGGCCAGGAACCAAACCTCCCATGCTCCTGCAGGCCCTTGGCCTGAAGTAAACAAGTGTGGCTGGAACTGAGAGCACCTGTCGTGGGTATGAGATCCTGAAACCACCTGCCCGGGCAGGGGCACAATCTAACACCTCAGTACTGCCACAGAGACCAGACTCTGTTCTCAGCTGTAAAGTCTGTCCCAAGGCCTTGGTACCAATTTGCAAATCAGCTGTCCCAGTTGATCCCAGTGCTAAACAGCAAGGCAGCAATAAAGAGAATCTGAACTGTGTATGTTAATGCCCCCACAATCGCCCCAGCAACTGTCTATTAGGTTTGCCAAGTACTTTTTGCATGGTTGGCAGGTCTGAAAAAATATACTGGGACCTAGGGAGTTTGGAAACCTCAGTTCTTACTGAGGTAGGTTTTCATAAAAACATACAGAGTGACAATTCTTGGGTTCCCTTCAGTCAAACATTTAATGACAAGTAAACTCTATAATTGGAGGTTCTGCAAAGAGCTTTTACCACTACTTGTGATATTAAGTGTATTTTCATCTCACAACTACAACATCCATCAGAAAAGCAAAAGACATATCTGGGTCCTACTCCTAAAATTATCTATCAGGATAAAGCAGCTCTGATCTCGGAGTGTATCTTCTGACTCGTTCTTCATCTGAATGCTTTTGACTTGCCATTAGGTAAAATATTCTTTCCCCAGCTACGGAAAGTCAGCATAAAACTGCCCGTGAAGTTGTGAGCTGTGCTGCCTCACCTCTTCCCTGCAGACATTAATCAGGCGAAGGTGCAGCCACCTTGCCACGTTTCCATCTGGTTTGTCCCAGTTGCTGTGATACCAATTTTCACACCTCTGCTCAAGGAGCTCTGGCCATTCCGGCTTTTCTTAATTACCACCTATTTTCCAGGTCACTAATTAGGTTTCACCACATGCAGTTCTTAGAAAAACCATTGCCAGGATCAATAACTTCCCAGATCTCCTGTTTCTTTCACATTTGAGCTTTACTCAATCAAGGTTTTCCAAGCTTTCTTCTGAAATCAATTCCCTAAGGACACATGCAAGGTGTTATTACTAAATTTTCAATTCTTCCTGAAGTTTAACAAAATTCTCTTTATTTAAATAGTGTGAATTCACTCTATTAGAATAAATAATTTTCTTTATTTAAATAGTCAGTTTAAATTATCTTTATTTAAATAGTCAATCTCTTTATTTGAATAGTGTGAAACCAAAGGACAAGCATACCTCCTGATGCACAGACTCCAAAATATTTATGTCCAGCATAAAGCAAAGATGGGAGATTGAAGTATACACACTTCTACATTTTATATATGTAAATATAAATGTCATTAATGTTTACAACAAAGGACTCCAAATAATTATCAAACTCCCTGTTCTAAAAATTCAGCCTTTAATCTGGTGCATGCAAGGGTTATAGTTTGTATCATAAATCATTGCAATCAATTAAATATACAGTTAATACTCAATCAAGATGGTTTATGTTCACACTGATGTTAAATATACTGCAGCTGTCAGTGCACTGGTTAGTTCTGAGAGACCTTGCTCCCAGTTTAAGAGTAAAACAGAGAATGCAGGAGGCAGTTTCCCAGTGTCTGCCATTGCAAACTCCAGCACTGACATTCCACCTATGGGCAGACTGGCTTCAGCCACTGGGAAGACTCTCCTGTTCACATCGAAGCAGGCTCGTGGCTTAGCTGTTCACATGTCATAGTAAGAACATAAATCAGATCACACTAAAAAAATTCCTGCTACATTTTTCACTTCTGCCAGCCACAGCCTTGAACCTACCCCATGCTCTTAGACCCAAGACTTGTTTTCAAAGGCGCAAAATGATCCCAACATGTCACATGGAAAAAAGGCAGCATTTGCCTTCCAAACACTGTTATTTAAACCCTGTGGTGAATACATTCTTAAGGCTTATTACACGGACTAACCCTGTTAACAAATGTAATTAGAGAAATAAAATAGAGCCAGGAGCAACTAGCCAAGGTATTTAAGAAGTGTTCAAAAACTGGCATAGAAAAGATAGAGAGTAATAAACCACTGCACAGAGAACACTCTGGCACTTGTGACTGAAGGGACACCTCAGCCTCTAGCACAGCTACCACAGCATTTAATAACAGCAAGTATGCGACGCACATAAGGAAAGGCTTGCTCAAACCTTGGTCCACTGCCATGTCTTCAAGGAGCATCTAAAAGCCCTGATTCTTGAGAACCACCTGTCCTGAGGAAAGCAGAGTTGTAACACTTCCCAGAAAGCACTTAGTGAGCAGGAGTTATAAACTGAAAAAAGCAGAAATACATGTTTTTCTTCAGTTACGAGTCATCAGAGCATCCTGTTTTCGAGACAGCTTGCTTGAAATGAAAATGCTAGATGCATTTGAGTCAAAGTTGTCTTTTACTTTCCTATTATAAACTATTCTTTTGGTTTTAAATAAATCTCCACTGCTTAGTTACACACTAACACTTAAACCCAGATAAGATTTTGAGTTGGATTGTATTATCACTCCAGAAGAACTACGCTAATCACTGCAATTAAGTCTAATCAAACAACTATTTTTGTATTAAAACTATTTTCCACAGCCTTAGTTTCAGTGTTATTAATCCACTGTGAATTTCTTTCTAACTGAGCAAGAACAAAAGTTCTGTTCAGAAACTTCTTAATCGCATAGTAAATATTTTAGTTCTAATGCTGACATTTAAGTTCTTAACAAGAAAATCCATTGCACTTACTCTGGATAACATGGAGACTTTTGACACCACTGCACAACACTGCAACAATTAATCTGCTTTGCAAAACACAGAGAATTCAATTCTCATTACAGCCAGCTACACTCGAACAATCCCAAGTCAACGTGTGGTCCTGTACATAAATAAGTAAGGAAAGAATGGCCATAGTTTTGCACCTCTCCACAGAGAAGAGTGACACATTCCTGTAGCCAAAGCAGAGCCACACACATGCAAGATAGTGCCACAAACACAAGACCAAGCCTGCCCGTGAATCTGCCGCAGCATTACTGTGCCTAGGAGCAATAGGAAAGGTCTCTTTAAAACCATCGCTGTGTGTCTTTCCTTGTTCTCTTCTCACTAATGTCAATTAAAACAGCCAATGCCATTTCAGCAGCACAACTAATAGCAAAAGAGAGGTAGTAAGCAGCAAGCATTTTGCTACCTGAGTTACCAACTCTTTCTTTCCGACGCAATTGTGTTCTTTCAACCTGCAAAGCACACTGAGAAGAGCATATTCCTTGGATGTAGGATGATGGGTTTGCCTCTAGTTATTACAATTACTGCAGTAAGCTGTTCCACATTTGAAGTTTACCTTCACTGAATGAAAATTAATTAGTAACACCCTAAACAGCATCCAGAAGTCAGTGGTGGTGAAGACTCAAATGCAGCCTAAATGCCTCTACCACTTTTTAGACCTTGTTGAAATTTTAACTCACTCTTCCTTCTGCCGTGTGTGCCATGTGCTCTGGACAATTTTAACCACGTGATCTGCAGAAAATTTTTCCATTGCCAATAAGCAGTAACAAGTAACGTTTGAAAGACTGAAATGCTTATGCCTCAATAAACTGTGACCTTAAAATGCAAGAACTACTTAGTTGTATTACCTCTGGCTGCAAGTTCTGATGATTTCTATTAATGTTCAAAAAGAAGGCAGCAATATTTGTAATATAGCTACATATACAATTATTTAGATCCCAAACCTATTGAAAAGTTCTTTATTAAGTGTGAGATGCCATTCAGAACAAATTAGACCATAATTTTCTACTGCAAGCACAATATGTAGACAGGTAATGAAAAGCAGAAAGAACATTTGTTTTATGGCAGCTGCCATTCACAGTCAGGTGTAGCCACAAGCTACTGCACTGTGTGTTGTGAGTAAACTCACCCGAGGAGTTCTGCTGCAGTCAGGCTTACACAGAGTGAAGCAGAGGGCTCAAAGAATTATACACCCTGCGCTTCAGCAAAATCCAAGATGGAAAAAGAGGGGCATTAGCCCTTTGGGGATGCTATGCAGAATGTGCCTGCATCACAGGCCACATTCCTAACACTTGGTGAAAATAATAAATGATAAAACTACGGCAAACTTAACCTGGGAAAGGTAGTTCAATATAAAAACCAGTTAGCAATATATTTGATTATAGGCAGAGTAAGAGTAAGTTCAGTTGGAAGGGATGCACAACAACATCGAGTCTGGCTGCAATACGCCAGTTTTTCCAGCAGCCCTTGAACCTGAAGGTGTTTGGCAGGTGAAGCATCAGTCATTAAACCTTGCACACCACAACACAGACAGCACTGCTCTCCTTTAATAAAAACTCTCTCTCATCACATTGAGTAATTTTAGACTTCAGCAACTAGCACCCTCACTTTTAACACACCTAGCCGTAGATGATCTTTCGAGGTCCCTTCCAATCCCCAATGATTCTGTGTCTGGTAATGCTTGCAGGAACAGCACAATGTGATCAGCCTCCACAGAAAAGCTGTATGAAGCAGGAATCTTCAGTTGCATTAGGACTAAAATTATTGTAATAAAGGAATGATCCTTGCAGAGGGAAGCACAGCTGAGGTTTGTGCTGGCACACCGTACTGGAGGCCAGGACTACAGCCTCTAGGCTTTGGACTGCTCTGTTGCTTTGACAGTATTTAATGGATAATGTTTTAACATCTTTAATGAAAAGTGTTAATAAGAGGTAGAAAGGGAAGGACAGAAAATGGTATTTTTCAGGTGTTACTGAGTAGGAAAGCAATCATGTGTGTGACATATGAAGTCAGGGTGGGGGAGAACAGTAACACTGAATGTTCCTATATTCGGATGTTTATAAAGCTACCAAGCCCCAAATCTGGAATTCCCAAAATAAAGAGTCACAGATCTGCCGAGTTCTCCTTTGCCAGTGCAGAGAATGACATCAGTGTGACTCATAGCACACAAGCTGAAGAGGCAGCAAGACAGCTCAGAAGGTGAGAGGAGTGGGAGAGAGCAGCCATTCAGTAATCCTTCAGGTCTGCATCACAGGAATCCTTTACACATTTATATATTTAGCTAAAATATTTCTTGTGACATGTTTTAAAGCCCTAGTGGCAAGGCATACGGAAAAGTGGCACAATTAGAATTCTACATGTAAAATACACAAGCCTGAAATTGCATTACATGGACAAATAAATGTTTTCTAAAACCCAGTCGGCTCATGTTAACCTTGTGAACTGTTCCTCTAAAGATTTAATCTTGCTGCTTAATTCCATGCTTCAAAACCAAGAGGAAAATGCAAAAGTTAATTTTCCAGATATTCTATTTCCACACTATGTGGAAGTAGTAACCAAAGCTCTCCCACTAGAAAGGTTCTCCTGCTTGTTCATACACTGACATGAACAAACTTTTCTTATACTACATCTACTCTCAACAATAATGGTGTCACTCCATCCCCAGCAACCACCTTACAGAGCATTTCTTTCCTTTTAGTCTTCTGTTGTGTCATTTAGACTCTCTGGAGTCAATATTAAAACCCTACAATTAATTGAACAGGAAAAGGTTGCAGCATAGACACCGAGTATTCTTTGGGAGAAAGCAGCAGTGGTGTTAAATGCAAAAGCTAATGACAAGGTCCAGTGACCACAGGAACAGCGTAGCTGTTACAACATACCTGTGACTAAAATGTGTTCAGTGCAACAGCTGAGCTCTGTGAAGTCCAGCACCCAGAAGTGTTTCAGCATAGGAGAACCCTATTTTAAACACCCATCTGTATCCCAGCTGTAAATAACTTCACATGTGATCTTCATCACAAAACTGGCTTGCTGAATGGAATGACAAAGTACAATCAGATTTGAAAAGACAACAGATGCAGTTAAAATTCTTTCCCCTACCTTGCCACAGTAAGGTAAATGCAAGTACTGCACAGCCCTATAGCTAACCCCAACAAACTCATGTGTGGGAGGCTGTGGGTAGGAGGCTGATGAGAGGCAGGAGAAGCAAAGCAGAATTCCCTCTCCCAGACTTCTGTCAGTTTTTCCATCCCAAAGCCAAACTCAAAAACTAGGACAGTTATATTCGTTTATGATCACATAACCATGAACTAGAACTCTCTTGGTATAACAGAGATGTTCCATCACATGTGAAGTTTCTTTGTTCTGTCAAGATTATAAACAGATTTTCAACATTTGCAAATCCTCCCCTTCTCCAACAAGCCAGGGTATTTTTAATCAGAAACAAAATCATCTCCTTGAAAACAGGCTGCATTAGGACCCAGACCAGTTCCCTCCCTGCTGTCATTGCTGCTGAACTGCACCTGGTAGCTGGTTATTAAGAGTGTTCAGAGTGTGGCAGATACCACAGAGTGTGTGAAATGTGTCTCATGAGTTTTTACAAAGCAATTTTCTTCTTAAATCTGTAAGGCCACTGTAAAAAGTTCAGTAATTACATCACTGGGAAAGAGAATGCATATTCTCTGCTAAAGCACATCCCAGAGAAGATAAAGCAAACTGCTAATTTTCACCTCCCCTTTTTGGATGAATTGGCTCTTAAATGCCACTTCCTAATCTCATTTTATTCAGTCATTCTGTAGGCAGAAATAGCTAAGACTACACATCTCATGTTTTTAACCTTTGAGATATTCTGTAACTGCATTAATTTCTCACTCCACCTCTTCGCATCTCAAAGTCACTGTTGAAAGAGAGAGAAACAGGAACATTTTAGTTCTCTGTTGCTCCAATGAAGCTGGAGTACTTCAGATGCAGCTCGTAGCTATCTGGCTGTGCACAGGTTTTTCCACATTCCTAGATACTGCTGCCTGCTAAAGATATCTCATCCAAATATTGAGGAGTAATTAGAGGCAAAAAAAGCCAATGACCATGAAGGTACTCTCGGAGGGATAGGAAGCCAACGCAAAGACGAGCTGCCCAGTTGTCTGGAGCATCGCTTTCCTTAAGAACCACTTACAGGACTTTACAGGAACTTCACCTAATCATTTACAGGAACAAATTAACTGTCATAGCGGATGGAGCCAAAGGTCCATCTGATTGAGAACATTTTCTCTAGCAGTTTCTTATTTTATCTTTCTGAAGTATTATTCTCTCTCCTGTAAACACAGAAGACTCGAGGGGACTCTCAGACATTATCTTTCAGTGGGTTTTAAAAGAACTATAAAAAAAGGAAGGACTGTTTTACACAAACAATATCATTAAGTTGTGAAATTCTGAGCTGCAGAGGCCAAAAGTATAAATGGTTTTATGGAAAGAATTCAGGGGAAATAAGTTCATCTCTGACTAGTGAACAAGATGACCAAGCTAACAGCACAGCTCAGTCTCCAGTTAGCCAACTGCAGGAGGTTCAGGGGATCCAGCAGAGAAAGAGCTGCTCTGCACTTACCCCTTCCTAATACTAACTGCTACTGGCCAAGAACATGCTGGGCTTGTCTGATCCAGTATAGGTGTTCCTATGACAAAGAAACAAGGACTCTGCATCTCAAAGGAATGAAAACAGATTTCATATTACACAGTCATGGGCCACAATTTCCCCCTCACCTTCTTAATAGATAGCACTATCCTGTGTGGTTATGTGTGGGCATCCAGAGCTGTTAGAAGGGTGTGGTTGGCTGGTCACTAGGTGCTTCAGTCAACCCATTTATTTAAGTGGAAAACCACAAAATTCATATACATTAAAAATATTTCTAGGCATGGAGCATCTTTCTAATTTTGGGCACTGAAAGACAATTCACATCCTGAAAGAATTTTCCCTACACCTTCTTAAGATGACTTTATCAAACTTGTATGGACACCTCTCAAAGTGAAGGAAGAGAAGCACAAAAAGGCTTCATCAACCCAAGCTGAAACCTTAGCTGACCTACTAAAGTCTTTGCAGCTGTTTTGCTCAGACAAGAGATAAGCAGATATCTCCACATCTGCTCTTCCTAGAACTTCACAGAATCACAAGGTAGTTTGGGTGAGCAGGGACTTCTCTCACCCAAAGTAGGCTCACCTGAACAGACTGCTGAAGGCTATAGCCAGTTGGGTTTTGAATAGGACTTCCAGAACTATTAGCTGGCATCAGTTTCTTTACTGCCCCTCCCTCAGGATGTGATCATTCTGATCACACATCCACCCTGAGCCCCTCCCCATATAACAGACCTTCCCATTAATCATCACTGTGGTCTTTCATGCACACCCATGACCTTTTGTACTGGGGAGCCCAGTGCTGGAGCCAGCACTCCCCTCTCCCTCAGCCAGCTTGCAACACTCTTCTTAAAGCAGTCCCTCCTGCAAAGTTCACCCCACCTTCCTCACTTCCACACACAGAAGCCAAAATTCAGAAAATCCAGAAAAATACAGTTTCACTGCATGATCCTGGACCAAAAAAAGACAGTGATCTTGAATTCCTGCCTCAGCAGGTTGCGGGGCCATCTCTTTCACCAGCCAGCACTAGTGAAGCCAGCCAGCTGCAGAGCAGTACCGCTGTGTGGGAGGAAGGAGCAGCAATCTCCTTTTCAGGCAGAAAGCCTACAGGAGATCTCATAAGATATTTAAAACTTCAGATGAGCTATTAGGTCAAAAAACCAAACACCAGCAACAACTTTTAACATCCCCAAAAGACAAACCCTGTAACAGAGAAATACAAAATTAGTGCTATATGATATTTTACTCCTCCTATGAGCAGTTTATAACATGGCCCAACACTAGCACATAATATAAAAACATACCGTCTCTTTCACAAGAGCAATTAAATAAAATAAAATATAAATCAATTTAGCACCCTCCAGGCACTCACAACAGAAGACCCAGACTCTCTGTGGTGATCCACTGCCAAAGCATGCCCACACAACCAGTCACACCATGCTATGGAGACCCTCCCTTGGAGCAACCGTCCACCTCTCGCACCAACACACAACCGAGTCCCGCCTGTATCTTACTGCTTCCCTGCACCTTATTGTTTTTGCTCTGCCAGGGGGGTTGGACTAGATGATCTTCTGACATCCCTTCCAACACCCAACATTCTGTGACTGTGACTTAATTGCAGTGATACATGGCAACTGGTAGGGAAATTTCCATGTTGTCAAACAGACATGTTACTCAGTCTGGAAATTGGACTGAGAAGGATGTTTTCCAGCTGTTTCAGAGCTGATTTTTTTTTTTTTTAAATTGAGTTGCCTTAACTGGCCAGCACAGCAGCCAAACACATCTGTTCTGGACCAAAGAGCAGCCCTGGAATCCCGAGAGGTGCAAAAGGTGGCTGAAAGAAGGCAGGTGTCAAAAAAGCTATTCTCTTAATTTAAACCATCTTCTTCACCAACTTTGAGTGCTGTACTTTTCTAGTTGTACAAGACTGTCTGAAAACTCAAAAGTGTGGTTCTCCTAAGACAAGGTAATGATATCTCACCTTTCATTCGTGGACAAAATAACAAACAAAAAAATGAGAAGCTGAAAGAAAAAAGTAAAAATAAAACTGGGCACTGAAGTATAAAATGCCCTGACAAAGAACAGGAATATTGCTGGCGTAAAAAAAAGTCTGATAACACAGTTATTTTTAAGGTTTTACCTCCGGAAGGCAAATAAAACAATGACACTCATGAGAGCAGTAAGCTTACTCTTCAGTTTTAAAACACAGGGAGCTGAGAAGCTGGCCCCAAAACGCAGGGCATAAACCAAGCTGGAGGGAAAACCTGAAATCTAAAATTTCAATCTATAAAATTCTCTTTCCCTTTTATTCTCAGGATACTGCCCTATACATTGAGCTAGCTAAATGAGAAAGGAATGTTTTGCTACAAAGCCAAGTCTCTGCACCCCATTCAAGGGAGCCTCTGCCTGTGTGAGCAGGAGTGGGTGCTTGCCTTTGCTGTTCCCATGCCATCACAGTAGCTCCCACACACAAACAGCTTGTCAATCAGTGATCAATTATCAAAAAGAACTAGAATGTCGCAGTCCTGCAAGAACTTGGGCACAACAGAGCTTCCCTAGAAAACTGGGTTACACACAGACACTGGTGTGTTAAGCCAAGAAGGTCAGACAAAACACAAACCCGCGTGCCTGCGGGCAGACTCTGAACAGCCTGTTACTTCCCCTTGGCATCCTCAAGCGTGACCCCGTGGGTAACACTTGGGTAAGGGGGACACAGAAGCAGGTGATCTATTCTCAGATAACCCTGGCCCCCTCCTGCAGAGTAACTGGAGACTGTACGATGGCAGTGCAGAGCTAGATTTGGATGGGACACAGGAAGGGCACAGGTCAAGTCTTTCTATCCCCTTACAAACAATTTAAGGCAATATTTTTAATAACCACAGATTCTCAAACGTTGCTCTGGCCATCAGCAACTGGAATGTGAATGGAAGGTGTGGAAGCAGCTGAGGTAACAAACTGCCAAGTAATCTCACTTGAACGGGATTCAAGGCACCTAAAATTGGTCTCACTGATTTTACATTCTTGGCAGGAGAAATTTGATTAAGAAAACCATTTTTTACTAGCTACTGCTTTTAATAAATAGCCTACTACATGTAGCCCACAGAAGTTGGTACAGTGACTAAGAGTGGGTGAAGCAGAAGAGAGTGGATGACTTGCTAGGAAGTTATTATTAGATACCTGATGTCACAGCAGTGACAGTTACCTCCGGGCAAACACTGCTCCCAAACACTACAAGATTCTTTAGCAACTTCATCTTGCAGCCACTCCAGGAAGGGCCAGGAGCAGGTGGAGACCACTCTGCTGTCTATCTCTTCCCATTTTAAAGCAATGTTCAAACAATACTTGGCATCATGCCCCAATACAGTACCTACAAAGCCATGACGGTAGGACGGTCTGCCCACTGGCACAGTGATCGGCCCCTTCATCACAGCCTCTGGTGATCCAAACCACTGAGCAAGTTACCCTGGATACACACTACTGTTTGCATAAAACCTCCATCTTCAACAAGGGAGTGGATGAATCTTCTCACATTTGACAGCTACCTGCTGATGTTTGCAAAATTAGAGGATTTTAAGAAGTCTGGCTAGCCTGGCTAGAGAAGGGAAAGCATATAGCATTCTAGGAAGGGCTTGATCTTCTCAGGCATTTGAAAAACTTACTGGAAATCCAGGAGCAGCAGGATGGACAGTCTGCTAGACAGCCCTTATGTTGATAGAGACCACGTGGCTTTCAAGACCAGGACACGCTGCCTAAACTCAGGTAGCCTGCTAGAAACGAGGACCTTGCTGAGAAGGAAACACAGGCAGACCACAGCACATGTGTTTTTCTTCCACACAGAGCATGGATTAGGTCAATCTTGGCAGTCGTTACCTCCGTACTGAATCTCTACTTTTCAAGGGGAAAAATACAATACACTCAGAGAACTGAGGGCAGTAATTAATACCCCAGGCTTTAGTCAGAGAGACACCTTGCTGGTCCAGGAAGGTCAGCCTGCAACACTCACACATCCCGGAGCCACTCGGCTGCATGGCTCCTGACAGCTTCCCTCTTCCTGTTGCTTCTCCAGCTTCCCTCTGCTCCCTTCCTCTCCCAAAATGTGAACAGGATCCCTCTGTCAACACATACTGAATTAAGCAGTCAGCTTGTTATCTTGTCTTCCACACACAATCACGCATTTGTCTTTAGCTGGAGACACGGGGTGAAGTCAAAGTCAGGAGACTGATCTCCGAGGTCAAGTAACGATGGTGATTTTCACTCATAAACCAACGTCCAGCTCTGCTCTAGCCAGCTGACGAAAATTTTTAAGCTTCTGCACTAGCTGAAAGGCCAAGGACTCTCAGTGACCTCAACTTCTGCAGTGGAAAGTCACTCCTGGACCACCTATCAGTCAGGGACTGGTTGTGGCAATAGAGGGACGTTGCTGCCACCCGGCACGCCGCACCACCAGCATGCCCTCTGCATCAGGTAGATTTTTAACTATCCTTTGACACTTTGGCTTACTTTTACAAGTTACTCAGTACTTCAATAGCTTAAATCCTACTAATCTGCAGGAGTCATTTTTGGCAAGTAGCAGAAACAGTGAATCATCCTACATTATCCCAGAGAGACTTCATAAATAAATCCTCCTATCTGAGGAGAACTTGCTGAAGGCTTTTTCTATAAAGGAAACTATTTTGGTCCTGTAAATAAGTAACAGTGATTCAGTCCAGTAAATGAACCATTTGCTTTTTCATGCTGATCTTTACTAGAGAATGATAGGGCTGAGATACTGCTGTACATCTCCAGATTTCATTCATTCCCCTCCAGCAACCTACCAAAAGAGAGAGAACACTGAAATAAAATCTTTCTCTCTACAGATCTTCAACCCAGTCCTATGTGTCCCTCATTTTTATTTTAAAAGCCTCCCAAAGCAGAGGTGACTCAGCAGTCATTACCTCAGACTACAACATAAAATTAGAGACATTATAACAATTATGTCAATTAAATTAACCAGACGTCTTTAGCAATTCTGATTATAACCAGATATTAAATTTCAGACTAATTTGAATCACAGTCATAGCCCATATTTACATCTTAGACGAATGCCAGATAGAAATGTCAATTAATTTGTATATATTGTTTGAAAGACCAATTAGATCATCAGGCACAGCGCTAGACAGTAGCTGTACAAGTGGTAAACAATGGGATTTCTATTCAAAGGATGAGTTTCTCTATTTCCTTCTTGTTGATGCAGTCTGAAATTCTGTTTCTTATTGTTTTGATGGTGGAAAAATGGAAAATATGTAAAAGGCCTTGGCTTCGTTAAGAATAGTAAAGATCTCAAATCCAATAAGTCTACAATGTGCACTGCTGATGGCATATTAACGCTAATAATTAGTCTTTGTTAACAAAGTAAGCTGCACTAATTTTGCCAAAGTATAAAAGTCACTGAACAATGAACATCTGTCATACAACAGTGCAATACATCATGCGCAAAATCTCCAGTGCGCTCAGCCAACAGCAGAGATCCTCTCCCTCTGTCTGCGACAAGACTTCTGAGTAATGAATGGGGCTTTCTCTTCAGCATAATCCTTTCCTAATTTAGAGTCAGGATTTTATTATGTAATTCTTCCATCCTGGAACTAAAACAACTTCAAGTCTCTGTTAGCAAAAATAAAACATTAATAACTCAGTCTCATTGACAAGAGAGTTTTGTAAACATTGAATCCCTTTTCTCTCCAGAAGACAATACCAACAAGCACTTTCTCTTTGCCATCTAAAGAGTATCTGCAAAATTGCAGCTGACATACAAATACTATGTTGGAAGATCTCACACTCTCTCAGAGCTCATGGAGAACTAAACAGTCTGTCAAGCCCTTTCGTGGTAAATTGGGTATCTTACTGCTCTGAGCAGGACTGCAAAGAGGACTGTATTGTTGTGCAGAACTAGGAGTGACAATGCACACTACTCAGTTTAGAGAGGAAGAAAGAACTGGACCTGAAACAAAACAGGGGAGTTACAGTCTCTCATCTAAAAACCCTCCGTGAGCAGAAAGAGGATTTTGACCTATAAATACATCTTGTCATATTCACAGGCAGAGTTTCTTCACTCGTAGGCAGGTAAGAACAGCATCACATCTGTGATAGTTCTGTAATACATTCATTGTCAGAGAAGACTGTAGAAATAGTCTCTCTCTAGTTGGAACTTGCTGGCATATTAGTTCACTCCCACAAACCCAGAACACAGCACTGATCTCTCCAGCAGGCAAAATGCCTCTTTTTTCAGAAAAATGAAGGATTTACACACCAACCTTCCACAGACACACCCCAAACCACCACCATCACCAATGCCATGGGAGTTTTCACAGCTTTCACATATGAAATGACCATAAGTGAAACAAACACCAAATATAAAAAAAAGCTCACCCTAAAATATCAGTTCCTCATCAGCAAATTTAATTCCTATTTGTGTCCCTAGCATTATACAGATCAGCAGTGCTCAGTGCACATCATCACCTTGCAGGGAGCAGTCCTTAACTAGCAACGCAGGTGACAAGAGCAAAGCAATGCCCTGCACACAGGTGTCACCACTCAAACCCACTTCTCACAGTTTTCTTACACTAAGTTCAAGGATGGCTCCACGTGCGTATCTGCACATGGACATCATTTCAGATATGAAAAACCAAGTGTGTTTTTAAAGGGAAAGAAATCTATTTTGACAAGGGGACTTGAGAGGGGTATTTTTAGAATTCGCATACGCTACAGCATCTTAGCCAAAAAAGGAAAGCAGCAAAATATTTCTAAGCTGAACTATCAGTGGATTTGTACTCCATATTCCTGACTCATTAAAACCTCAAATCGCTCAACTTCAATCTTCCACACAGTTAAACAATGCTTTCTCGCGTTTATGCTTCCTCTTATCTGCAATAAAAATGCTCCAATTTCATGCTCTTCTGGTATGAGCCCTGAATAACTTTTTCATTAAAGCCATTTTCTGCTATTACAAGCCACACTGCAGAATCTTTCTGCTCAGCCTTTTTTCTTTGTTTCTTTTAAACTCAATCTGGAAGATCAGATCAGACCACTCAGCTATCGGGTTCAATATCCCATCCCCAACTATGCCAACTTATAAATGCTGTAGTGACAATTCAGGAAACCAGGATACAGTAATCTGTTCTTGTGACAATTTCTTCACAAGGTTGTGCATTCATTTACAAGCAGCCTCACCCCAGGCGTGAGATTTTAAATCCATAATCTTCACCACTTACTTTGCCTGCTGTAATGGAAGGCTCTTTTTGCTGACTTCACCCAAGCGTTACTTCCACTACATTCAGTATGTTTTTTCTTGGAATAACTTCTCAGAATTCACAATGTTGTTTCAGTACCATTTTTTGCTGCTTTTTTTTTTGTTGTTGAGGCTATACACATCTCCGTGACCCTTCAGAGATGCTCCCACTGATCACAACTGCCACCTCTATGAGCCTGCTCTCAGGACCTGCATGCATCAGACAGATGCCTTGGAATGAAGGTCTGGTGGGATCCAAACCTGTAGGTAAGCAGAGGGCATATTTGCCACCAGGTTTAACCAACAGCTGAACTATGTACTGCTAATGAGGTCTTGTCACAGGTGACCTGCAAAACCACCCATGAGCCCACGGCTGGAGTAGCTGACCGACCCACATTTCTTAGATGCACAGAACACAACTGCTGCTTCCACCATTTCAAACAACAACAGGAAGAAATTCAGTGACTCCCAGCTCTTGGCCCTTCCCAAAATCATTTTAAACGCTCAGCTGTCCAACCATGTATAAAATGGCCTTGAGGCTGTGAAACAATTGATGACATGTAAGTTACACGAGGAAACAATATTGAACAGCACGGGGTTTTGTAAATAAGAGACAGCACTCTTCAGTCCAGGCAGAAAGCTTACCTCTCGTTTGGAAAGGTTAGGAAGTGTGTTTTGGACTTGTAGCCGGTGCAAACAGCACCCTAAGAAAGATGCTCACACACAAACTGTGAAAGTCAGATACGCTGCAGCTTCCCTGCATTAAACAGAACATGCTAATGAGACAAATATCTGAAGAGTGTGACTCTGCTCCCTTGTGAATCTTCAAAAGCAACTGAAAACAAACTGGGATACTACCAGAAATCATGTCTTTCACAAGCTACTGAAAATGTCTGTGATCCATGCTGTGGCACTGCATAAGAAAGATAATGTGAAAGGCCTCCACGTATGGGAAGAACTGAGTAAGCACATCTGTACTCACCACTGAAGGCATGCAAATGACAGTAAGTAACTCTCAGTATCCCAGTATCAAGATTAGCTCTGATTTGTAGTTTTGGGCAAAGATCAAACAAGGAGGGCAAACTGCAAGAATTGAGCTTTTTATCCACAGTCTGTTCTCCAGTAAAATTAAAATGGGACAGAAGTGCCACAGCTGATGACATTACAGGACAACTCAAGACTGGGTTGTTTCAGTCTAAGGCCACATTCTAACTCCAGTTCCTCCCCACTTAATTTGTCACCAGTTCTTTTTCCAGCTGAAGGCGAGTACAATTCCTCCTCACCAAAATGACTGAATGTTTTGATTTCAGCGTTCACTTTCTCTATTAGGGCCAGCAACTACAGTAGCTGGGAGAAAAAAACCTCTTCCCTTTGAAACAGTAACAGTTTTATTTGGGCTTTGATGACAAAGCTCTTGAGGTCATGATGCACTGGGTTACTTTGAGCTTAAGAAAGTTATAAATCAAGTGTAAATGGACTATAAGTATTTCTATGTAATAGTGAACCACTTTAACAAACTGATTCAACAGATATCACTTCCACACACAAGGCCAGAACTAAGAACAACATGCTGGGCATCGCAGGGGAGGCAACCAGCATGATGCATTAGATGCAAAGAGCTCCACACGAATGACCAACCAACAACTTTTCCCTATTGCACTCTTCATAGAATTATTAGGGATTGGAAGGGACCTCAGAAGATCATCTAGTCCAATCCCCCTGACACAGCAGGATCACCTAGACCAAGTGATACAGAAACACATTCAGGCAGGTCCAGAACTGGACACAATACTCCAGATGTGTTCTCACTGGGGCAGAGTAGAAGGGGAGAAGAACCTCTCTTGATCTGCTAATCAGCCCCCTTCTGATCAACCCCAGGATGCTGTTGGCCCTCCTGGCCACAAGAACACATTGCTGGCTCATGGTCATCCTGCTGTCCACCAGGACCCCCAGGTCCTTTTCTCCTAAACTGTTCTCCAACCTGTACTGGTCCCTGGGGTTGTTCTTGCCCAGATGCAAGACTCTACACTTACCCTAGTTATACTTCATTACATTTCTCTCTGCCCAGCTCTCCAGCCTGTCCAGGTCTTGCTGAATGGCAGCACAGTCTGCTGGGGTGTCGGTGACACCACTGGCAGCAGTACCTCTGCAGTCTGTGCGCTACCACTTACCTCTTCTCTCTTCACTCCCTGACTACTCAACACTCAAATTTCTCCAAGTCTACATCTAACTTATCCGTTACTTCCAAAGACAATGCCTCACTATGGCACCTGCTACAGGAAGCTAGCATGCAGCTTCTGCTTGGCAAAGGCTTTCATATTTCAATTTTTCTTCCACTCCACCTTATTTTTCCTGCTAAAAAAGGCCAAAACAAAATCACAAGCTCAGAGTCTTGTCATCAGCAAAGAAATAAAAGTCCAGTTCACTCCCTTGATTAAACTCCCATTATATAGTTGATGGTGATGCCCAAAATGAGTTTTTTCTTAATTTGGTTCAAATCCACAAAAACCCTGTGGCAAGGCACTAGAAATCATCCAACACTCACCGTGAAAACTTTTTTTTTCCATGAAAAGGAGTTTTTGGTGCTCAGCTCTTGCTCTTTGCATTACTTGGTTCTATCCATTACTTGTGCAGCAGAGGAGACTCAAATTTATGAGAGAGAAATGCTGCAGTTTGTATAATGCAATGGTAATAATGTCAGTGATCATCAAGCAAGGGGAGATTCTGCACGCAGCAATCTGTGTTTTCAAGTCCAAACGTTCCAGTCCTTATTTGCAATGATTACAGGCTTGTTCCTTACGCAATTATTTGCTCCGTTAGGACTAAATTGGTGATGACTCTCTCAGCCATTGCAGTCAGCACTTCATTTGAGAGAAATGGCAACACTGCCTAAGTAAGGAACACAGAAATCCCCTCTTCAAGCAGGTGGCATCATCACACACTACACGCTCAAAATCTGTTCAGTATTTTCAACGATCCAGCCACTGTAAGTGTCTCACGACTCACTCTCCTCCTTTCAAGAAAGAAACCACCACCAAGACATTTTGTATCTTTCAACCTTTGCTAAAGGCCAACACCTTGAGCTCTCTTCTTACCTTTCTCTGGTGGCCAGTTCAGTCAGGCACCAGACAGCTACTTCCAGTAGAGACCTTGGTTTACACAGTTTCCTCACAGTGTGGGCAACTAAGTGTCTTCTCTACAACTGAATCTCTTCATGCTTCCCCCGATACACTTTGTTACGCTGCACTTTTAACACTTCTTTTTCACCTAGCCTTTGCCTTGTGACCATGACGCTCATCCAGGGGCCCCTACTTCACGTTCCCCATCAGTACCTCAGCCTCCATCATCCAGCGTGTTGGACAGAGCCAGTCAGTCTCCACTGAGAAAAATCAGCTGTGACCCCCAAAAAGGCCTCTCCTAGGAGACCTTCACATGGAAAAAGACTTAGCCCCTCAGCAGTACCACTGAGTCACAGTTTCTTTCACCACGGTTGCTGCAGCCTGATAATTCATCTCAGCCATGGAATAACTTGTGGGAGGAAGCATCGTTCCCTCCCTTCTCCTTTCCTTTTTGGATTTGTGTTCAAAAGTGTGAAAGGCCAGAACCAGACATGCTTTTGAGAAGTTCTAAATTCAATCCATGAGTTGTAAAAGAAAGCTTTTCTACTGCTATGTAGGAAAACAAAAGAAAAAAACCACTAGAACATGCTCCTTCACTTGCCCTGGACAGAGAAGAGTACTTCACTTTGTCTCCAGGCTCTGCTCAATTCTGAAATTCTGAATTCTGAAAACACTGCCACACCACACACAAACAGAATAGGCTGTATTTCAGGGAGGAAAAACAAAGAAGAAGATCTTACTCCTGTTTTTAGTGGGTTTTGAAATCACAGTCAGGCCTTTTAACTTGCCAAGTCAGGTTTAAACCTGGATATCCAAACAGAGGTCCATCCCTAAAACTGCAGACACATTTGTGCAGCTGGCCCCTGGACGAATGTGAAGAAAGGAAAACACTGGAACCCAAAGTACGCTTCTCTGAAAACAAATCCTTTATTATTTTTTTGCAAACTAACCCCCAGTTGGGTTCTGGCTAGCACATGAAGCAGCACACCCTGCATCTGCCAGCTCCAGTCAAACTGACACAGAGCCCCATGACGGTGACTAAGAGCAAGCACGGAAACTGGCCCAAATACTGAAGTGCTTAGTTTTTTAGAAAAGGGATAATGGGCAATTTGTAGGAGTTAGCTGTCAAATTATATATTTTTTTTTCTTTTGGTATGCAGGTGAATAATAGGCTTCAGACTTGGAATAATGATTAAAGCAGCAAGGTTCAGCAGTTTTTGTCTGTAGGACTCTCTCAGCTGAACTTCTCCTATCGGTACAGCAAAGCCTAAGAGATATCTTAGGAATGGATAATACAAATCACCACTTTTTAAAAGCTAGGATAAAGGAGACTGACAACTATTTTTACCTTTCTTTTTAAGGAGCTAAAACCTGTCGTGACATTAAATCACAGCTGACCCACAGGAAGTCACCAGCACAGCCACTGGTCAGAAGAACTTTGTAAAGCATATCCAGTGATGCTACATCCTTAACTCTACATGATTTTCCATGATTTTAGATTAAAAACAGGACTACAGTTTAAATCCCTTTAACTTGTGCAATTAATTTTTGAAAGAGTCTTACAACATAAAGATCTACTTTATCTTTTTTGTAATTGATACCACTATTATTACACAGAATGCAGCAGATTTATTAAAGAAGTTAATACAGAGCTATACTGGAGTCAGACTTGCCTGGATCCATCTAAAAAGGAAATTAAGAGGTGATTAAGGCAAGCTGTGAACTGGTCAGGTAATGAAAATAAACACCCTGAGAGAAAACAATAAGTAATTTTCACTTCCATATAATCTTCACTGATAAATCACAGCCTGAACAGCTAAATCATGTGGTGAAAGGGGCAAAATTTCAATCCTGAAGGTCATATGAGCTTTGTCCACCTACTGAACTTGCATCATGGTAATTGGATTGGTTTAGAAAGAGCATCCAACAGTGAATATGCTGAAATTACTTCAAGAGCTCTTTATAGCAAATTACTTCACACTGCACTCTTCCAGCTATTCAGTCACCATTCAAGAGCTTTTTTCCCTACCTTAAAGAAAGGGCTGTTTAACACCATTTATAAGCAAAGCTCACGTTCTGCTGGAGCTCTACAGAAACAGAGTGCTGCACACTGGGACCACCCCTAGCACAGAACCTGCAGAACAGAAACCTGCTTCTAGTACAGTCAGAGGGACTTGCTGATTATTTTCAAGGTTCTTTCCATAAACACAGTATTCAAGCCACACAAAAAAGGAAACTTAACCAACCACGGTGGATAACAAAAGTTCCAGAGGCTAGATCCAGGCTTTGGACAAACACTATCATCAGATGAAGCTTCGGTTACTCTGCGTA
Source organism: Rhinopomastus cyanomelas (assembly GCA_013400115.1). Lineage (NCBI taxonomy): Eukaryota > Metazoa > Chordata > Aves > Bucerotiformes > Rhinopomastidae > Rhinopomastus > Rhinopomastus cyanomelas. The sequence goes on from VXBP01008836.1 coordinate 360,188, forward strand.
AGCAAATCTACTCATCACAAGAAAATCAAGATCATAACACCCAGCATCAGAGGCAATGTGCGGATCTTAGTGTGGAACAAAGTCATTATCTTTTGAAAAACACCTTTTTCATTCAGTAAAGTACCCACTGCCTTTATAAATTGCTAAAGTGGAAGGAGGAGTGAACGGCACAGAATGTTCACAGGTTTTTGTTTTGTTGTTCTGAAGAACAAACACTTTCAACCTGCAAGCAAAAGAATCATTTATGCCAGAGGAAAACAAAACTGTAAGAAAAAAACTCACAAAGCAGGCCTCTGTTCTTTTATGATACTTCACCATTTGGGAATTCTTTTTTATATATATAATCAAAATATTTTAGATTGTCACAGCATCTGCCCTACCAATGTGTTTTATTCTAATTAAAGAGGTTAATTATAAGGCTCAGATAATTACACAAAATTAAAAATCTGCAAAATCTCACCATGAATCTTTAAGATTACATCTGTACTGCATACTAAGAAATGAACCTTAGTATTTCCTATCTTATAAACAGGTATGTGCTTATTTCATGAGACTGCACCAAAAAGTTCATGACTATAGCAGTAAGGAACCGTGGAAATTAGATTCCACTTTATTCACATTGGAAAGAACAAATGAGTATAAACTAATTTCATTCTGTAGGCACAGAGGATACTTCAAGGACATTAAAAATGAAACTATTCCCATTTTCATCAGAAACTTGTTCAGCAAAACATTTGGTCTATTGTATGAGGAATCAAACTTACGACTGCTCGATACCAGTACGAATCAAGCTACCGGCTTCTTCCTGACCACAGGATTTTTCATCTTTATCAGAAAACCAACAGCCAACAAACCAGGTTGGTAACTCAAACCCTTGATACTAACGGGTGTTTGTCTTCACTTATTCCCGAGCTCTCTTTTGTTTACTGGCCAGGTTATAGCTTTTGTCCCAATGGGGGCAAACCCAAACATCCCAAACAGAGCTAGTCCAGCCACACTGATTTCAGTGGGATGCCCACCCATTTTCTAGAGGTGCAGGGTCAAAGAGAAGCTGCTCAGTACTCGGAAGAGGGCAATCTTGTTTGACCCTTTCACCTTGGGAGCACTCCCTGCCCACTTGCTACAGTGGATGCTCAGTCAAAGCCCTAGTGTAAGAAATTCCAGTCTCCAAGTATGGTAAACCAAACGGTTATGACTGGTCTATGAAGGAAGATTGGCTTATGCAGGAACCAAAGCAGGATGGGGAAGTGCTGGTAGTCTCACAGCATTCTCACTTGGCTACAAAAGCCACCACCATGCACAGCAATGGACTAGTCCTCAGCCAGGATCACGGCAGTTTAAAATACACAGCCCTCCAAGCTGCAATGACTGTGTTCCTCAGAACATACCTACAGCTGTCATCATTCACGCAGTTTCACACCATCTCTAATCACATTTTAATTTTAAAATAACACATTTCCAATGGTGCGTTTCTATTCCTTCCCATTTTACATGGGATTTGCATTTCTTAGAAGCAACTGGCTTCTCCAGGCTCACACACTTCATTTGAGTCACACAGTAAAATCTGCTCTGCTGTTAAACAACCGTTCCCTTTAAATATGATCCAATGAGAACCAGAAATGCAAACGCACGAAAATAAAAAGGGCAGGCTTGCATCTAATTTAATGCAGACATAAAATAACAAATAGAAATGCAGCAAAAAGTACCACTGAAAGCCACTTCCTTCCAAGTCCTAGCTCTTATTTTGCAGCAGCTGATTGCCTAGAAACTGTGATAAATGACGCTCTATGAATACAATACCTAGAAAAATGATTGCAGCACAGAACAGGTAATTTGCATTCTATATTTAGCACGTATGCATATGTTAGTGCTGGCATGAAGAGCTATTAGAAGTGCCTAAAAGCATCTCAGCCTGAGCCCTTGCAAGTAAGTTTTTTGTGGTAAGCAGAAGATTAAATATTTAATAACATACATAGATATTTTGAAGGGACTTGCATCTCAGACTGTTCATCATGCCTTATCACAAGTGCACTACAGGTTTTATCTTAGCCAGTGGATAGAAACATCCTGAAGCTACCAGCCTTAGAGAAATGCATAAATAACTATGGTTGTACTTAAGGAACAAATGGAGATGCATTCCTAGACTGCTAGATTAGAGATACAAGATTAGAGCTTGTCTCTCCTCCCTCTGATACAGGGAACACAAGACAGCTCACTAAGGAACAGATAAATCAGTATCTCTTTCAGGAGGAAAGCACCCAAGTTTACACTGATTAGGAAAAAAAGCTAAACAATAATGTAATTACATCTGTGAAGTGTCTTTTTCTCCTGACACCACTCAAGATGGAAAGGTATTGGATTTCCAGACACTTGGAAAGATAATGCTTTCTGTGGCAAGGAGGGAGGAGACTCGGTGCACTTCCTGCCTTTGCCACATCTCAGATGAATTTGGGATCACAGCCTGTGACTCCAACCCCATGCTGGGCTTCCCAAGAACTCACACCAAAGTCACGGAGGTGATAGAGCAATATTTTGGCTCAGGTGGAATGACAATGATCACCTTCAAACTGGTCCTGGAAGTGCAACCAATGAGTTTTCTCAGGCAAGAGAAATGGCAAGACGTGAGCCTACATAATCATCATCCTACTGATTCCTTCCACTGTGTTTCACACTCTTCATGAGAAAGCAGAGAAATGGCACAGCACTGTTTTGAGGGCAGAATCCAGCGTGGCAAGCTCCTGATGCTGCAGCCTGGTCCCCCACCATGCTCAGAGGACATGAATCACAGCAGCATCTCACCAACAAAACAAAGTGGAGCCCTCAGCTGCAGGAAGGCCTCCAGCAGAGGCAGAGCACCGGCTAACCATGCTGGGGAGCACTGCAGACACACCACCACCGAGGAAGACTTCCAGAGGGACCTAATGTTTTATGAGCGCCATCAACACAGCAAATCATGAAAGCTGCCTTTCCAAGCCATTCATAAAATTCAACCCACCATGATGTCAAGTAAATAAGGAAAACAAACAGGAGAGGAAAAACAAAAACTCCAACATTTTCCTGATCTCTTGAGCTATAATAATCAAAGATATTGCACAGAACAGACATGCTGTAAGCTGACTGTAGGCAGACACTGGTAAGATATAGATGCTATTCTTTCAGTAGACCCTTCAAAAGGAACACTGTGGGGTGTTTTTCTTGTTAGATAAGCAGTCTGCATTGCTATTAGCTAGCCACACAGTTCAGAAAACTTTGCTGCAAATTTCAAATTCATACATCCTGCCAAAATGTATTTGAAGTGTAGGTGTAAGGAGACAAAAATAAAGCCTTTTTATTTTTGAAAAAGAAAGAAAAGATGAAACCAGAAAAGTATTACTTGAAACTATGGATCATAATTAATCTGGTTCACTAAAAAAATGAAAACATACAGCATAAACAGTTCTGCACAGAAATCACTTTTATTTTATTAAAATAAAGCCACAAAGAGATTAGCTCTTCCCATTTGCCTTCAGCTTTGCTCCCAGCTATGGCTCCCAAATCCAAAGAAATGAGGAGGAGAAGGAAACATCATCTTACTACTATTTATGGCAGAAGTGACACACAACATCAATCGATGTCTTCTTAGAGAGGCCCTAAGGAGCCTCCAATCTGTCTAACTTGAGCAACCCACTGAAACTGCAAAAAGTGTCTCTTCAAAGGGCACATGGGTATGAACCTGAACCACAGCAGTCCTTCCAACACTGCAGATGACCATGATTCTGTCAGGGTGGTTTTGCTAGAAAGTGGTGAATTGGGATTTTGCTTGTGCTACCAAGTAGTGAGCACAGCCACGGTCAACTTAAAGACTTCTTCTGGACTAGTAGAGAGAGCTTTCTACAAGCAGGAAGTAGAAATGCTTACATGTTTGTGGCTGGTGTAACTGAAATGATCTCACTGCATCCACAGAAGAGGCAAAGCAGTAACAGAATTGGTTCTACCCAATCCAACCACTTGGTTTGTATGACTCAGAAACTAATTTTTCAGGCTTTTGATTTCTGCTAACTGGGAAAGCTTATGACAGTAACACATCATGACACAGATCCTAACAACCTGACAAAGAAACACACAGTTGACATTGCCTGTATCTACTTCAATCACGTTGCCTTCGCTTAGAACATCGGATGTGAATATATGAGCATCTATGAAGTATGGACAAGAACCTTCCTGCTCCAACAGGCAAAGATCCAATTTAAAATTTCCACGAGGAGTCTCTCACCGCACCATGATCCTGAATAAACACCTCTTTGGGCATTCCATTAACTTCTAACTTCTGAAAGTATCATAAACCCTTGAGCAATGAACTAGGTACCAAATCTTCATCACCACTGTATCTGAGAAGATTCATCTTAGGGGAATTTCTGCTTGCAATATGATACTGACCTAGCAAAAGGAAAGAACTACCACAAACAAAGCAAGCCGTGCTCCTGAAGGAACTATACGGTCCAGGCAGGAATGGAGAACACGTTCATGAAGGCTCTCCATCCATGAAGCCTTCCAGGAACACTGTTTTTATGAAATGCATGTGATTCCTGTTTACGCTCTACTTTCAATGGGGACACCATCTTCCGAAAGAGATGGCAGATTCATTACGGTACAGTAAGAAAAACCCAAGAGCTCATGCTGCCTGTTTTGATCTGCTCCGAGTTCCTAGGACACAGAACACTTTGTCATTCTAAAAGTTGTTTCTAAGTAGAAGCCAAGAATGTTTTCCATCCAAATTCTAAAAAAGTTAAGAAAAAACTTTTTCATGTACTTAATGACTAATTAAGGCAACAAATTGAAGGACTTTTCACACCCCATTGGGCTAAAGCCCTTTTATAGAATTATCCCTGAAAACTGCATTTGGAATCCTTACAGAATTGTATTATCCTTCTAGAAAGTCTGAGGCTGGGAATCTGCACATAACTGCTAGTTGTTTCAAAGCCAATGGGTAAACAGTGGACTTCCCATTTTTACTGACTACGCCTGTACTACAAGGAACCCCTCTGCTCGTTTTGTAGTGATTTGGGTAGAGACACTGAACAGCCATCGTTTGGTCGTGTTTGTACCAACAAAAACGGTGTTTAACAGCGTAAGCCACAATTCCTTGTTGGTGTTAGGGAAAACAAAAAAGACCCCAGACCCAGTTAATGTTACAGTCTCCTATTTGCAGGAAAGGAAAGGGAAGAGCTGCAGCCTGGTGAAAGCCATATCACCTTTATTATTAGCCACACATACAGGTTTGACTGGGAGTGCTTCCTTTTCTCCAGTGACAATCAGCCTGACAGAGACTGAACCCACACAAACACAGTTGGTGTTGCCAGAAATGACCAGCACCATGGCTGCTCTGAGTGCGATCCAAACGGCACCAAGACTTCAAATATTTCTCTTGCTTTACTATTTACTTTCAGATGAGGAAAGAACATCTTGAGTTTTCAAGTAAAACATTAGTAAGGACATTCTCATTGACCAGCAGACACTGAAATTCAATACACACAGTAAGCGTCATCTGTAAAAATGTATGAGAACTGTATGTTCTCAAGCCTTCTCCTCCTGTTCTGCATAAAAAGTAAAACATCCAAGGAATTCTAAAACTTCCTTGTTAACTTATTTTAAGATGAGTGAATTCAAGGTCTGATCTTATGTTTCCAGTAAGCTATTTTCAAGGCAGAAATCTAGAACAGCATGGTATGTGCAGAATGGAATAGGCATACAGAACATACGAAACAGAAGCAAACTGCTCTTCAAGCCTGTTCTCTGCCCTCTTAGTTCCACCATGCCCATCCTGTCTTACACCTGTACACTACACACCAGCATGGACTGGGAATTCGTCAAGCCACCAACCAGAACTCTAGCAAGGCGCGCCAGCTCTGCAAAGTGGAGGACAGTAAACACAACAGGTATGAAAAGTCACCACCTGCAACTTTTCCTGTGTGCCCTCAGACTAAGGCTAAACATCTCTTGAAAGTAAGAACTGCAGACAACTCAATAAAGGAAACAAGATGGTGGACCTCAGAGTGAGATACCTTTGCATCCCCTTTCCACAGAGGACCTGGACTTTCAGACATAGTTTTGTTTAACCAATACCAAACACACTACCTGTGATGCAAGGTGAAGCCCAAGGAATCAGTGTATAGGATTCCTGCATTTCTTCTTACATCACATATAAAGGCAAATTTCTCTCTTGCATGACCCAGTTGCTGTGGTCCTGCACCCAGCTAAAGTGGCCTGGCACCCACAAATGACAAGCTGTCGTGCCCACAGACCTCCAGAGGTTTCCCTCTTGATGTGTTCATAAGGCTATGCCTGCCAGTGAAGCAAAGACACCAGCACTTCCCTACAAGACAGAACAGCACTCGAGCACACACAGGTAACAATGCTGTGGGAACAGGGTCGGGTCAATAAAGTGCTTAACTCTTGACCGGACAAAACAACGTTTTGCAGAAGAGACTCTACAGGTTACCAGGGCTTTGTTATGATCAAATTCAAGTGTATAGTCAAGTGTAAACTCTGTTATACTCTGTAAACAGAGGACTGACCTGTTGGTGAGTAGTGCAGGAGAAAGGGACCTGGGGGTCCTGGTGGACAGCAGGATGACTATGAGCCAGCAGTGTGCTCTTGTGGCCAAAAGGGCCAACAGCGTCCTGGGGTGGATCAGAATGGGGGTGGTTAGCAGATCAAGAGAGGTTCTTCTCCCCCTCTACTCTGCCCTGTTGAGACCACATCTGGAGTATTGTGTCCAGTTCTGGGGTCCTCAGTTCAAGAGGGATGTGGAGCTGCTGGAGAGAGTCCAGCGTAGGGCAACAAAGATGATGAAGGAGGTGGAGCACCTCCCTTATGAGGAGACGTTGAGGGAGCTGGGTCTGTTTAGCTTGGAAAAGAGGAGACTGAGTGGTGACCTCATTAATGTCTACAAATATTTGAGGGGTGGGTGTCAGGAGGATGGAGCCAGGCTCTTCTCAATGTCATCTAGTGATAGAAGAAGGGGCAATGGTTGTAAGCTGGAACATAGGAGGTTCCACATCAACCCGAGAAGGAACTTCTTCACAGTGAGGGTGACAGAGCACTGGAACAGGCTACCCAGGGAGGTTGTGGAGTTTCCTTCACTGGAGATGTTCAAGACCCTCCTGGATGTGTTCCTGTGTGTCTTGGTCTAGGTGATCCTGCTGTGTCAGGGGGACTGGACTAGATGATCTTTCAAGGTCCCTTCCAATCCGTAATGATTCTATGATTCTATGAAAATCATACACAGGAGTGCTATGTTTGCCTGACTGCACAAACATCAAAGCTGTTAACTACACTAAGAAGTTGTACAACAGGATAAAAAGCAATGGGAAAACTATAAGAAGAGTGGTTTTACCATCTCTGAATTACAAATGCACTCTGTAGTTTTTCGACTGTTACAAAAAATTAAATTCAGTCTAGAATCTACCCTTTAGTTGTGGAGCAATTTCTTGATTTACTCACAAAAGGTACTGTGCACAAACAGAGTAGCTCTTCCAGTCACCAGAGAAAACCAAACTAATTGTAGGGCAGTAGCTTCAGAGAACTAGTCTCAGGAACTTAAACTGGCATATACATATTCTGCTGAAAGGGTGAAGTTTCATTAATAATCTGCAGTAACACCACACAGAAACCCAAGGCCAAAATGAGGCAATTAGGAATATGTTTCCTAAACATAAGGCAGAGGATTATTATGGCAAGACTAAAATTAACTAAAATAGTGCTCATTTATCTTATTTGTAGAGAACAGCCTCTTAGGAAAATAAATGGTGTCCTTTGTTCTTTTGTGAGAGCACCAAATGAAGCTCAAATCAGAAGGCGGCTTCACCAGTAATAACACTTCTAGGCATCAAAATGCACCTACAGAGCTTTTATTCTGTTAGATAACAAGGCAATATTTAATATTACCAGCTATCTCTGCAGGAAATGCTGAAGTGCAAAACCAGTAACTCAGGTTCAGTTTGAAAATAAGATAAGGAATCAGAGGAAGCTGTAACTGAAACAAACGCCAGATTTCTCCATACAGCATAGAGGGACATCAAAGCTGAGATTCGAGAAGAGTTAGAACTATGCTCCACAATAAAGATAAGACATTTCAATGCATTCAGTGAGCTCTTGAACCATTTCCTATCCAAGTGAAGGAGACTCCTCATCTTCCTCTGTTACCAATACACAGGTCACAACATCACTGCAAACTGATAATGCTGCTGAGGGCCGGAGGTACCCTCATTCCCATTCTGCACACAAGGAACTCAGTGTCACAGCTGCCTGCAACAGAAACTCAACCTGCACCTTTCCCCAGCCTACACAAACACTGTGCACAGAAAATCCCTCCTTGTTAAGACCCTTTACAACAATACACACAATTTCCTGCATCGTGTTGTCTCAGGTTAAGAGCTGTAGGAAATACAGGTCATTTCAGTTTCCAATTCAACCCCTTTGCCAGGACACATTTGTTTTCTAGCTAACACCAATTAACCCAGTTAAACAGAAGTAATCCTTTATTTGGCAGGGGGGAAGTTCTATGGGGAAAGGAAAAGAAAACAAAATACCCTCAAGCATTTTCTTCTGGGATGAAGTTGTACAAGGCAAAAACATAGGATGCACCAGAGCGTGACAGCATCAGAGGGAAGCAGGCCAAAACATTAGCCATGCTATACTGCATCAGAAAGACAGGTTATGATAATTGCTTTCATACAGACGCTCTGGCATTGTACTGCATGAGATTAATGAACAGAGATAACATTTGACAATATCGCTTCCACCTGTTGTCCTGCTGTGGCTCAAGCGCACATTCAGAAGAAGGGGCCTCCAAAAATAGAGGGCACCAGCAGGGAAAAAGGACCCCCACAGTCCTAAACTCACCAGAAAACTAGATGCAGCAGGAACACTGATCTTCTGTCCTTCATCCGTTTGACTGAAGGCAGAAACTGACTTCCTGCAGGTTATTAATTAAACTTACTGAGCAAAAATTAATCCTTTGTGTGTGGCCATCACATTATCTTCCATTATTCAGAAGAGTGAAATCATACTGTCCTTACTCACTTCACCTTCACTTCCTCAGCTCTGGAAGAGGGAGTACTGAAGCACTACCCACACCAGGCTAAGTAATTAACAGTGGCATCAATTATTGCTACTACTCTTGCTTCTGGGTTAATTCCTCTCACACCTAAGGTTCAGCTTTCTGAAAAGCAGCCTTTCATTAAAGAATCACAGAATCATCATGGCTGGAAAGGACCCCTAGGGTCATCGAGTCCAACCTTTTCTCCTAGTGTCTAACTGCTAGACCATATCCCTAAGCGCCACGTCCACTCGTTCCTTAAACACCTCCAGGGATGGTGACACCAAAATCAAACAACCCCACCACCACCACCAAAATAAAGGAGCTTCAAAAATAGGAGTGCTACGGATTCATCCCGGCAGCAGCTGCGAACCATGCAGAAATGCCAAGTGCAGCTTGCTACCTCCACTTCAGCTGGGCAGCTGCCACTGCAGAGGGAACAGTGTGTGGCTAAGCATGGGTCCCACACTTGGGGTGGAAGGAGGCTTGGGAGGGAAATGCTGCTCCAAAAGCCCTTCCCCATCATAAGAGATTCACAACCTAAGACATCTGTATGGTGCAGAAGGATGGGAATGACTCCACCATAAACTCAAAGACACATCTACATAAAAATGGCCAAATTTATCAGAGATTACAATAAAAAACAGTCCATCCTACATCATCTATGAAAATGTTCTCAAGTGCCATGAGAACCACTAGTTTGAAATGGCAGACATGGGAACATGCACATTATAGGAACTGCTTTATAAAGCCTCACAACTGGAGAAGGTGGCTGTTACCATTCCACCACTTAAGAAGATAATTACACACATTTCTGCTAGCCACTGAAAATGAAAATAATTCAGACAAGTTGGTATTACAATTTCGTTATAAAGAATTCTCTCCCTGGACATTTCCAAGTGACTGAAGGATCCATGGGCTAAGCTCTGCTCTGTCTTTCACGAGGAGCAAAGTATCTGAGAGCAGATTTTCACACACTGCCCATTTGTCCACAGCCAGCTCCGCACACACACCTTACGAACGACGACATCTGGAGTGTTGTGTCCAGTTGTGGGCCCCTCAGTTCTAGAGGGATGTGGAGCTGCTGGAGGGAGTCCAGCGTAGGGCAACGAGGATGAGGAAGGAAGCAGAGCACCTCCCTTATGAGGAGAGGCTGAGGGAGTTGGGTCTCTTTAGCTTGGAAAAGAGACTGAGGGGTGACTGCATTGATGTCTATAAATATTTTAAGGGTGGGTGTCAGAAGGATGGAGCCAGACTCTTCTCAATGTCATCTAGTGATAGGACGAGGGGCAATGGTTGTAAGCTGGAACACAGGAGGTTCCACATCAACCCGAGAAGGAACTTCTTCCCAGTGAGGGTGACGGAACACTGGAACAGGCTGCCCAGGGGGGTTGTGGAGTCTCCTTCTCTGGAGATGTTTAATACTCGCCTGGATGTGTTCCTGTGTGACTTGGTCTAGGTGATCCTGCTGTTGCAGGGGGATTGGACTAGATGATCTTTTGAGGTCCCTTCCAATCCCTAATGATTCTATGACAAGCCCATCATTTGTGCTTGCAAACACATTCCTCTTCTGCTGGTCTGAGAAGGCTCCACCCAGCGACCTTCCCTGTGCACTGGCGAGGGGCTAGAAAATCAGACACTGTAGAAACACACCCCTCAGATCAGAAAACAGGCAGAAGTAAAGCAAGAACTGAATTGGGTGATTAACTCAATGTGTGGTTTTAATTACCTCTAACTCATGGCAGATTGTTCATTTGCATCTTTCAGATGAGACCTTCACTATCCATACCCTGTTTGCTTGCCTTGGACAAAAAAGATAGCTTGGGGCATTGTGGAAAAAACCCAGATTCCTGGATAGTTGTCCTTGGCTGCTACAGTTCCCTGAGGTGGCTGCAGTTCAGCAACCCAACAGGCTTGTAGCATGGCCAGTAGCATGGAAATTGTTATATGAATGCAACTATTGTTCTACTTTTTAAAAAAAAAAATAAATCACAGAATTCTACCCAAAGGCACCTGCTTACTCACTAGCCCTTAAAAACAGAACACGGCCCTAATTAAGGGCCGATAAATCTCCAAGAAAAAAGAAAACCCCACAAGAGTAGCAAAAAATACCTAATTTAAGATTAAACAGGAAAATTAAGATTAAATAGTTTAAATTACTAAATTCTTCTGTAAAACAAAGTTATCTAAAAAGGAAACAAGAATAAAGGGAAGACAGTAACGTAAGTGTTCCCTACACTCAGCACTGGTGAGGTCACACCTTAAGTACTGGGTTTGCCTTCAGGTCCCTCACAACAAGAGCACTGAGCTGCTGAAGCAACAAAGCTGGGGATGAGAATAGAGCAAAGTCTTACAAAGGGCAGCTGAAGGAACTGGGGGTGTTCAGCCTTAAGAAAACAAGGCTCAGAGGAGACCTCCTCACTTTCTGTAACTATCTGAAAGGAGGTTGGAGCGAGGAGTGAGACAGCCTCTACTTCCAAGGACCAAGGAGATGGCCACAAGTTGCAACAGGGGAGGTTTTTGTTGGGTATTAGGAACAATGTCTTTACAGAAAGTTCTGTCTACTGCTGGAACAGGCTGCCAGGAAGTGGTGGAGACACCAACCCTAGAGGTATTTAGAAGATGAGTGGAAGCGGTGCTGAGAGACGTGGTTCAATGATTAAATTGGCAGTGCTGGGTTAACAGTCTGGCTTGATGGTTTTATAGGTCTTTTCCAACCAAAAGATTCTGTAAACTGCAAAAGGGTTTGGAAGAAATATGAGAAAAGCAGAGAAAAATGGAAGACAGGGTACAAGCCTCTAGCCACAAGGCCTATTAGAGTTTATTATTGGTTGAAAACCCAGTTTTTTTACCAAAAGTGCATAATTACAGTCTGATGTGCCTTGCTCTTTGTTGAGCATCCAGAAAGGATTAGTCTTCTGACCCCAACTTCTTTTTTCACAGCAGCCACAGTCTGGCCCTTCAAGTACGACTAAAGCGAAACACCAATCAATTTTTATGTGAAGTGGCAGCTTCAAAATTGTATTTCATGGCATCCTCTTAATTCTAATAAAACAAACAGTCCTTTAGTTATGCCTTGCTTACAAGAACGGCCATTCTGAAGCATCGGGCTCAAATATTAAATGTCAGACATCCTACAGTACTGTTTTGAAGCAGGTGAATTCAGTGGCTGAAGTTACTGGTAGGGCACTGCTGCATCTTCAAGCCAAGCCAGCTGTGGAACACAAATACCAGGCCAGGGATGGAACCTGCCAGCATAGCAGAAGTGCTGGAATTTTAACCAAGTTGTCACTTCACACTACAGCTGCTCAGCTTCCACAAATGCATCCCAACTATCTACCACATTTGCAGAAGTCTGAAGCCCTCACAAGAACCCCCTCCCAAGCCACAACCCTGAGGATGAGAGCCCAGTGCTCAAGAAAGGGAAATCACTTTTAATGACCAGCTTGCAGCCTGAGCTGCAGAAATACATAGGCCTTTAATTTTGATGTTAGCCTGAAGATACATTTGGCACTAGGGAAGACTTTGGCGACACCAGATTAGTTTAGTCTGTGGGGTGGCAGGAGGTTGACAACTGCAGTTTTGCAAGCAGGGAGGACAGGAACGGGCTCCAGGGTTAGCCAGTGGCACCTGCAGGAGCACCTCTGCCCAGAGAGGGAGAGGAACCCCATACTCATGGGAGACAGCACCTGTGAAAAAGTTTAAACCTCCTGAAGATCTGCCCAACAAAATCTGCCGCAACACTTTGTGGAAACAAATCTTCAAATCAGTAATGAAAACAAACACTACTCCCTTCTTGCTAGGAGAAGGATTTCTGCACTACTTCGTTTGAACCAGTTAGTCGCGCACCAGGAGGTAGCACTGGAAAAGGTAAAACCCCATAAATAAACGGATACAAACAGCAGCGAACAGCTCTAAATCAGCTCGGGGCTCAGCTTACCATAACCAAGAAGTTTGTTTAGAAACAACCCGGCCAATCTAGCGACCTCTCTGCTCTGCCCTTACAGGCTTATCTTGTTTTAACGAAAAGGCTGCTTTCAAACGATGAGCAAGTTCTCAGCGCCGCCTCATTAAACCTTCTGCCACAGTTTTCATGAAAAAACTCCACAAGTGATACATCCCACAAATTCTGTTGCTCTGTACAAGGTATTAGACAGAAACAATTTCTTCATATGAAATATTTGCTGGGCAGTTCTAGTAGAATCAGTGGCCAAACACAGGTATTAAAATGGCAGACGTCAAGTACAATCTCTGCTTCTACTGAACAGACTACTTGATTGAATAGACAGCTACAAAATTCTAACAAGTCTTGTGACTGGCATTCATCTCTCTCTGATTTGTCTCATTTCAGATTTCTCACTTATCATAATTTTGAAGAAGTGGCAGCCTTAGTTTTTAACAAAACAAGAGCATTTGAAGTTGATAAAACTAAGATACAGACCCCACAGTTTCAAGACAAGATAACAAGCACCGCCATCCACAACTGTGATTGTTTCAACAACCTGCAGGACATTTCCATAGCAAACCACCCACCCTCTCTTATTAAATAAGGCTGCAGCTGGTCTCCAAGAGGTTCTAAATTAAGGCAGGAATGCAATATAAAGTGCATGTGCATGGATTCACATCTCTCCACACCCGCTGAAACGCATCTCCAGAGAAACAAAGGCAGAGTACAGCAAGGGGTGGAGAAATCAGCACTTGCACGTGATACCAATCTTACAAAGCAACTGCTGCATGTGTCTCACGAGTTAATTAGTCTACCTTGACAACTTTTAATCACCTCTGATTGGTAAGAAACCTGCAACATTAAGTAATGCATATTCTACTTCATGAGCAATATGGTATAAAAATTAACACAGAGCTGAAGACTGCAGATGAAAACAGTCTTTGAAATGATCATGGTCTCAAAGAGAACAGAAGTGCAGCAGTGTTCACAAACAGATGCTAACCACCTCAGAATATGGGGATTGGACGAGATGACCTTTAAATGTCCTTCCAACCTAAAACACTATGACTCTATGATCTTCACATGTCAAAAGTTAAAGATCATATCAATGCCTGGGTACTCCAGTGAATGCCAAACTCAGCAACCAAGGTCTAGTTCCTCTATTACTTGTGTACTCTGGTTTTTTTATTTCTTACTTTTATTTCTTTACTCTGAAGAGTAAAACAAGGCCTCGGGAAAGTAAAAGGGCTCTGCAGCTCCACAGATAAATTCACACATGAAATATATGTCTCTGTGTTCCTAACACTTCCATTCTGACCAGACGCAGATGTACACGATGGATAAAAGTATTTTACTAGCCACTTGCCAACCAGCCATGTATATTAATCTCCAAATTTGAGCCTATGATCCTATTTAACCTCACCCAGATGCTAACCTCCCTTTCCACTTCTGTCTGGCATTCCCCATAGGCTCCCATTTCTCTTCTCTCCTTCCTCCTCTTGCTGTTAACATGCCTTGTATTTCACCAGTAACTTGTGGTTTGGCACTTGTGGTCAGCCATGCTTCAACAAGGACTTCCCATGTCAGCCACGCCTAGGGCTCCCTTCACTGCACTGACACTCTTCATAAAGCCAGGCTACTAACTACATCAAGAACTGATGCAGCTACAGAACAATTCTGCAAAGTTTTCAAGTCAGACTGGTTTCCTGGCACAGAGACAGACGCAGGGACAGCAGAGCAGGGAGTGCTTGGGACAGAACAACAGGAATCACTGCAGAAAGCAAGCTTCCCACCAACCTGTTGCCTCAGGCTGGTCTCTGCCTACCCAACCCTCCCCTGTACTTGCCAAGACCATCATCCCCTCATCTAGCAGCTCATATGTTGTTCATACCAGCATATATCCAACTCACCATTTACTTCTGTCCATACATAAACTGATCGAATATGAGAATGTGGTCACTTTTTTAAAAAATCATATTAAAAATGAAGTAGTTAAACATTCCCAACTTACCAGCCATTTTACAGTCTGGCTCAATAATTTTAAGCTAAATTGATGTAACAGTATTACCTGGAGCTAAATCTACCTGGTATGGTATTTTTTACAGACAGTAAAATAACTAATAGAAAAATAGTGGTACAGTTAATCAACCTGTCAGCAGTCTCCAACACATTAGAGAGCATTTTACAACTCAGATAAACTTAGCAGGCTTTACAGTATAAATAAAACACTTGTCACCTCTAAGGAACAATGACAGGACTCTTGAGGACACCAGAGAAGAAAAAGAAGCCTCAATACTACCATCAGCATCGGAATGTTGACTTGGGATGCTGCTGCATGCGTTTGAGTTCAGAGAGATCCCCCATATTAAAAGCAAAGCCCAGAGCCCCTTTGGTAAGATGGAATGCACAGGGCCTCAGCTAAAACTTCAGTGGTCATACCCACATCCTAAATACAGAGCTGTTACAGAGCACTGATGTGCCACAACTTACAGGTAACAAGATCAACCAGACCTGGGTGGAAATTTGAAATGCTCTTTTTCCTGATGAACTTACACAGAACAACTTAAAATCCATTCAAAACAGAGGTAGTGGGAGCTCCTCTGGCTTAAACCAGACCTTGGTCACACCGCTGCCCCAGCACTTACTGGCCCAGCATCTTGCTGCAGTATTTACCACTGAGAAGTAAGGAAGCAAGAAACTAAGACTGGTGTCAACACAAGTCAAGTCACCTTGGCCCGCTGCTACAAGGCATTTCAAAGATGTACAAAGATTTGCAATCATTATACCTTCTATTCACAAACACCTCTTCACCTGACATGGGGCCTGACCCCAGCAAGGCTTATGCCAGAGGCAGAAGCTGATAATCTCTTGCTGCAGTCTAGGGAGTCTGCTTTTACAGCCTCTCCGGTCCTCTTCACACAGCTTAATGACAGCACTGCCAGGCTAAGCACTGCACGGGCCATGGATCATGGTGCGGCAGCAGACACTCGCATAGAAAACACAAGACAGATGGACTCAACATACTGAGGATACAACATCCCCATCCTCTAAGATAACTTAAATTATTCATTTAAATTTCAATTATTCATGCAAGCCCACTGCCTCTACCCTCAAGGCAGTGGGCTTACACTGAAGTTTCAGATGATAACACAGGCCCTGGTTTCAAGTGCCACTGAAATCACTAGAAAGGTTCAGAAACACTTCCAGCAGCTCTGGGTTGAACTCATGGAATGCAGGATCCCCCAGCTGAGCCAACTCTTGACCCACTGGCAGTCTCGGGACAAGAAAAACAGAAAGAAGGGACTGCAAAGGACTTCAGTTATACAGCATGGCTTAAGGTCCTAGCAACTAGTCATCTAGGCTATGTAACACTGAGGATTGGACCTCTCTCTTGAAGAACTGTGTTTCTACAATCCTGACTTGGAGTTACTCAGAACAGCAAGGGTTCTTCTACACTTCAAAACACTGTACCGAAACATAGACGAAGTCACACCTCCCACCATACAACTCAATTTCCACTTTCAAAGTTCACCTGCACAGAAGCTGGGCAAACCTCACATCTCCCAAGAGTCAGAGATGACCAGCAACATTCGATCACAGGAAACCTTGTCCCAAAAATCAGTAAAATACACGTGAAAATTCTGCTGATACTCTACCTAAACGGGACTTAAGTTTATTCTGTGGGACAGACCTCAGTATGTAAAGATTTAAAGGATGTAACACTGAGGCACTCTCACTTTAAAGGAATCTAATCACCCAAGTGGAAGGTACCACACTAGCTACATCAAAATTATCTAACCTCCTACAACATCATCACCCAGAGACCTCAACTGACACGCTGCATTCTGCACCTTCTGCAGCAAAAGGGAGGCAGAACAGAAAATAACGGAACACAAAAATGTGTTGCTAGGATAAGACATCGTGGAAACCAAATGCACTTAGAGACGCCAACACTCTGTGTGTGCTCCAACACACTGAACTACATCACTCTCAGGAAAGTTTTGTCTTTTCCCCTTGGTGGATTTGGATTAAACTTGTTTATTTATTTTATAGCTCACCTATATTTGAAATTAAATTTGAAATGTGTCAAGCAAATACTGGCTTAGCTTTTAATCTACACAGAATCACAGAAGCATCCAAGTTGGAAGGGACCTCCAAGTATCATCTAGTCCAACCACCCACCAAAGCGGGACTGCCTAAAGCACATTGCACAAGGCTACATCCAGGTGGGATTTGAGTATCTCCTGGGAAGGAGACTCCACAACCTCGCCAGGCAGCCTGTTTCAGAGCTTTGTGCCACGAAAGAGATGATAATATGGCTACAATATGGGCTGACTTCCTCTGCTATAGTCTTGCAGAACTATATCCCTAAATGTCATGTATCCATTCTCTTCCCTTATCCTGGAAGGTCCTGAGGCCTCAAGGACAGACTGAAGGAGAACAAATGGAAATGAAAATTTAATTTGTATGTAGAGCCTCAGGGGACTTCTCTATTGTTGTCTCCAGGGAGCAGTGAGCTAAAGGTGGTACCCCAAATGCTTAACACTGAGCTCTCAAGAGACAGGATTTTTGAGCAACACGTTTCAGGCACTGCCTATGGTTTTCTTGCTTCTGTAAAACCAGTTCAAAAACACTTTCCAATCTTTCAAAGATTAAATTCTCTCTGCACACTTGAAATGACAATATCACGGGTTTCTAAACAGTAAGCAACTGTTTGCTACCTACACCAACAGAATACAAAAAAGGCACTCTGCCACTCTGTGAGAGGGCATCCTGCTGGGAAGCCACACACGCAGCGTGCTGTATCCTCAGAGTGCTCGCTCAGTTTGAAAGCAACCCACAAAACGAGCTGCGTGACCTGAGAATACCTGAGCGCAGTCTCCGGAACGTCCTGAGTCGCTTCCCAGATAACAGTGTATATTTTTAACATTAGCTAAATACATTCTGTCACTGCAAAAAGGCAGACATTGCCACTGTATTTTCCCAGGATCAATATAATAATGGTTATTATAAACACTATTATTATTGTTATTGTTATTATATTATTCTACAGCTGATTGTACCTGTTAGGATGACAGACACTCCATAATATCATAAAGATCCTCATTCCTTCATCTGTTGCTATCTGATGAAGCACAGAAGATGTCACTACAATGTAACCTAAATTCTTCCCCTAAAATTTCAAGCTTTGTTTAGAAAAATTAAGTTGGGCTGCATTAAAATTGTGAATCTAGACAGTTTCTTTGTATTAATGCATACTATTCCCATGCATTTCAAAACAGGCTTTTACTTTTCCAGAACAGTGGGCAACACTATCCTTGTGGGGGATCTGCATCTTTTGAAACACAACCAGATCTCGCAGACAGGACAAGACATTATTTCAAAGAAGCAGACCATAAGAATCAACAAATTTGTGCGTGACTTTGGAAACAGGACACAGTGTCACAGACTTGCAGCTTGCAGAATTAAATGCATTATAGTCTAATGAAATAGGACTGAAAAGGATTTCACGGTTAAGTCCTTCCATGAGTCCTGGCAGTCGGTCCTGGCAGGATCTTAGAACTGGTCTGAACATTTAGCAAGTTTCTTTGATATATTAGTATGTATTTATGTGGCTTAAACACATCCAATGGGGCATTTTCATGATCACTCATAATCATGCTCATTTTGGAATACATTCAAAGCTGCAGTGGAAGCAAAATACTTGGGGTTAGAACATAAGTAAACTACAATCTACCCCAGAATGCAAAAATCCCATTGAAGTTTGAGGTGCAATTTACTGTCACCTTTATAGAATCAAAGAATCACAGAAGAATCACAGGACGTTAGAGATTGGAAGAGACCTCGAAAGATCATCTAGTCTAATCCCCCTGCCAGAGCAGGATCATCTAGACCAAGTCACGCAGGAGCATATCCAGGCGAGTTTTAAACATCTCCAGACAATCATACAATCTTTTGGGTTGAAAAAGACCCTCAACATCACTGAGTCCAAGCATCAACCTAAACTACCAAGCCCACCACTAAACTGCATCCCTAAGCTCCACATATAATTGTTATCAATAACAAGTGAGAGTTGAGCAATTTTCTCAGCAAAGTTATCATTAACTACTTATGAAAAGAGGAAATATCCTCTATTTTAACAGAATCCTCTTGATGATCGACTGCTTACAGACATTGAAGTATTTCACCCACATTGTCCATCTACTACAATTACACAGAGTAACGTCCCATATCCTGGAGGAAGCCTCCAACCCAGCTATTGCCAAACGAAAGCACAAGCGCTTACCTGAAGGACAGGTGGGCATCTAACCTTCAGGTTAGATGGATAAAGCCTGGCTGTAAGTACAATCAGCATTTGCTTTCTTACCAAACAGTGCCCAGGGATACTCCAAAATAGCTGTTTCGTCTTCAGTGCTGCAGCCTGAGTCTGCTACTAGTAAGATCCTTCCCAACACCCAACCCTTGGTGCTTTTGCACAGGCAAGAGGAAGTGGAGAGATGTTAGCTCCATGCTAGCTGAATCTGCGAGAAGATCTACTATTGAAGGGGCATGTACCAGGACCAATAGGGAAATCAGTCTGATTCAGCTCCTGTTACACCCCTCTGCTACCTGCTCATCTGCTCTAGACCAGTCAGAGCAGGGGCTGGGTGCTTGTACAACCCTTGCACAACAGCACCCTGATCTCCACATATTCCTGCAGCAATGATTAATCAGTCTTTGTCAAGTTCAAAGATGATAATGAAGCAAAGACAAGAGTGAGAAGGCTCTGGTGATAGAAACCATGATTTGTTAAGTAGCAATAGGAAAGCCCTTGTTGCCATCAAGGACCTAGTGTGTTTCTTAAACAGCTTTTCTTTGCTTAAGGCTTTGTTTCCTGGCTGTGAGAAAGGAACAAATAAAACAAAGCCATAAGTAACTGTTCATGACATTAACTCTTTTCTCCCCTGCTGTTTTTAAAAGCAGTGTAAGCTATAAACTACCCTATAAACATATCTTGAGCTTCCTGTGACAACTTCAGCCTCCAGTAAAGCCTTCAACAATGAAGTAGTACTCATTAGCCATTTGCATTTTGACAACGGATAAGGTTTTAATCTCACGTAGAGCCTATTTTTACAAGTCTGTGCTTTTATTAGAGCTCTGCTCCTATTATATCTTAATATGACTCATTTAAAATTGCTTATATTTATATTGTACAATATTGTGTCGTATTGTTCACACAATTTTATGGCACACAGCATGTGAAATATCGCTTTATGCAACACATCACTTCCATTTGCTTTTGCAGTTATGGATAGAAAATACTTTCAGGCTACTATTCTGAAGCAGCATCCTTCCTTGCATTGACAGTGTAACAGATACGAGTTTAAATAGAATTTTACCTTTTCTTTTACTTAATGCTTTCTTTCTACAAAAGATCCTTTGCACTCAAAAATAACTGACCATGTGTACCTACTCAGCACATACACAAATCATACCCACCACTACTTCTAATGATCTCTGCTGAAAACCCACATTAAAATAAGCAGTCACACTTAAAATAAAAAAGAAGAGCTACATATCACTTAAAATAAAAAAGAAGAGCTCCATATTAGTTAAGAGTAAGATCCCAAACCTCCATCTGGCCCAAAAAGCACGTCACAACAAAAACTAACAGCTGGAGCTTCAACTGTGGAGTTCTGCTTTGCCTTTTTTTGGGGGTTGTCAGGGATAGGGGGCATAGATGTATTCAGCACTTTGAAAATCATCCTAGCAAGAATTTTTGACATGTTTGACAAATCATCCGTTGTAACAAACACATAACTTATCTATTTTTATTGCATATTTCAAGAGTTTTCATTGTACCTTTCAGCATCATTCTATTCACATCAGTCAATCTGCCTGCTAGCAGACGCTTATTAAGAGTCGTTAAGCTACTTAGCAGCGAAAGCACAGGTTACCCACTGACACACTTCCAGTCCTCTCTTGCAGAGAAGGCTACAACAGCAACCAGGCAGCCAATCCAGGGATGGGCAGATTTTTATAGATCTACTAATTTTAAGAAAAAAAAAACAACCCGAAAAAACCAGATTTTCAAGCTTTGGTCTTCAACCACAGTAGCAGATGTTGACTGTAACTTCTGTTTGGAGATCGAGATCTACAAAATGCTTGTAAAGAAACTACCTGGAGTCCAAGCCCTGGAGTACAAATGCAGACCCAACAAGCTGAGAAAGACATACCAATGGTGTTAATGTATTCGTCACCAAAAACAAACGCACTAGAATTCTGTCTGTGTGATAAGACAGCAAGGAAAACACATCTAGAATAATAATCCATTCAGTGATACCCTCACACTGATATGCTTCTAAGATTTTCACCACTTTTTTAGTTGATTAAAAACTGATAGTAAAACAAGTAGCATTTAGCTCCGAGTATCCAAGCATCAAAAATGTTGATGTTGTCTTAAATGAACATTCGCTTTTCTAGATTATTCAGTTAGAGATTTAGGAATCCTCACATTCTAGCAGAAGAAAATGTTTTTGTATTCAAATCACACCTCTGCTTTACACATTACAGCGCATACGGTACCCTGCAGAGCTCCCAGGCTGCTAGCGAGAAATGTCTGTGCAAGCAGCACTAAACCTGACAAGGTTCACATCGGTTCCTCTCTGCTGCTACCCACCAAACCATTGGGATTAAACCCTGACTCCCAGGGAAGGATGAAAGCTTTGCCTTAACTTTGTCTGGGCTAAGACTCAATCAGAAGTTTCAGCTGGGGAAAATAGTAAGCGGGCTATAGATCTTGTCTGGGAAGGAGACAGGACATTTCCATCATTCCATACTGTCTATGACCAAGCCTCGTGCTCACCAAAGGCAAGGATGCTCCCCAACAAGAATAATGGAAGAAAAACAGTTCAATCGCCATTTCACAGATGTTGAAAACTTCACATTTAGCTGTCACCCACAGAATGGAAGGAACACCCACATGACTTCACAGAATCACAGAATGTTAGAGGTTGGAAAGGACCTCCAAAGATCATCCAAGTCCAACCCCCCTTGCTGGAGCAGGGTACGCCTACAGTACTGTCTCAAGATGTCCTACACGGAGATTAAACCCATGATCCCAAGAATTCAAAGCACCATGCTCTACCAACTGAGCCAGCCAGGCCTCACACACCTAGAGGTAGTACCTAGGAAAACAACCAACACTAACCGCATTCACTCTGCACAAAACCAGGATCCTCTCAAGCTTCCTGTTGATACATGCAATTCACAATACTGGACACCATCGCCTTTCAGTCTCCATTTCTCAAGTCATCAGACCATAACACTCTTGCAATAAGACCAGAAACAAACACTGATCTTCAGTCTACTTTGAAGTATTTTGCACGAGAACTATATCACTGCTATACACTGCCATTTGTCTACAACATTACTTGTTAGTGCCCAGCAAACCTGGACAGAAAATAAAAATACAAATATATTTTTTAAGTGCATTAACATTTCCCCACTCTTCTCTATTCTTCTAGCCAATACAAAGATGATTGCCACCTTGTACAACACCTCCAATCTTCAGCCTGGTGACAGAAACATGGCACTTCACACCATAAGCAATTCCCAGGCCAGTTTACCTTGGCTCTGTGAATGGGCTTCTCACACCTCTGGACTACGAGTTAACTGCAGTAGTTATCTAGCATTCTGATAACTCCATTAGGCACCAGGCAAGACCAAGACCATGCAATGCCAAACATCTTGTACAGAAAACTGCCTGCTATGCATGGAGGATGGGATGAAATTATTTGTAGCATAAAGCATCTGTGAAGCCAATTAAAATACAAATTCAAAAATAATTTATTTACAGCTGGCAACAGAATAAATGACATGGGGAAATATGTGGGTACTTGAAACATTCTCCATGAAGCACAGGAAGAGTCAGAACTTTCCAGTAACGGCTCCTCAGAGTTTCTTGGTACTTCTGTCCTAGGTAAACTCCAATTAAAACAAAAAGAAAACTGACTTGTGATGAAAAAGATGCAGAGAACAACAATAATAAGTTGGGGCTTTACAGTATCTGATGTAAACATTCAAAATAAATATTGTCACATTTTTCTGAGACGATGGCAAATGAATATAGGTGTTCCAACTTCTCTTAACCTAACTGCCCTCCATGGGGAAGCTAGCTCTGTCTTCTACTGCAACAGGCTTTCACATGGAGAGTCACATGAATTCCGTAACAAATGGTCTGGAGTAAATATCAGGACATCCTCGTGCCCTCAGCAAACCTCTGTCCATGCTCAGAGGTGCAGTCACGCATCCAGCTCTTCTGACTAGTCTCAGCCAGCTGACTCCAAAACCCTTAGGGACCTCTTAGGCTCACTTTGCAGAGTCCACACCATGTCCAAAATGTTCAAATCACAGAACATTTCTAGGTTGTTTATTGAGATGAAACTGATAAAATGGACATGTGTGCTGGTAAAAATATTAATAACTTGTTTTTATAAAACAGCCAGCTTCACACTTTCCATAAGTCAATAATCTTTTACAAACAAAGATGTAAAGGAAACGCTGCTGAATGCCAAGCTAATCACAAACCTTTAAGGATCTTTCCTTTAAAACTTGCAGTTGAAACACAAGCAACCAGATGCAGTAGGTCACACTGGTGCTGAGGTGCAGGTGGAACACTCTTCCAAAAATTGAAGAATATCTTTGATACTTTCTGCATCAAAACACCACTGGTTAGAACATAGAATTTAATCCTGTGGCTGTCAGCAGAGCTAGGACATGGCAATATTTACTGTGTGGATATGCCCTGAGCAGCAATATATATAGGAAGTGAAAACAGTAACATAGAAGGTAGGACACTTCAGATTTTGATGATGTACTGAAACAGGAAGGAGATGATATGAAATCTTGTCACATCAGATCTTTATATAGCTAAGCCAATGGAAGACAATGTTGCCCAGAACAAGGGTGGAAAACATGAACGTTGATAAGAATTTCTGTCCATCTGTGTTCCTGGTCTGATACTGTATGGCACTGTTTTCTGCAGCACAATGCACTACTTCACACACAAAAAGAAACACTGTCCACTGGAAATCAACATGTGGTAGGAACATTCCTTTGCAAGACATAAGTGATTTTACAATGAGATTTGGCTTTGCATCATCTGAGCATACTGTTTCTGTGGGCTTTAAGGCAAATTAACTAATCTGCACTTCCACCATCACAGCCAGGCCCCCCATCTATATTCCAGGTTGATGGGCACACAAGGATGCAGAAGGAATTAATGAGAAACACTAACCAAACACCAGGGCACACACCGCTACTAACGATGGCCCTGTTTCCAAGGTATTTTGCAGTGGTGCACTTCTCTACTCTTGCAATACTTTTTTGCCAGCTCATGCAAAAAGGTGTTGCACAAAGGCACTTACAGATGTGGCATGACACCACCAAAATGATGAGAGGCAACCCCACACATCCACGGCTGGGAGCATTAAAAGAAACTTTGGGGATATTTTTATGGGCTGCCTAACCAAAACAAAAACCACATGAAATCTTGGCAGAACGTAGTTAATTATTAACTTTAGTTATCATTTTACAAAGAAAACTAACAATTCATAAAAACAAATACCCAGAATATCCAAAACCACACATTAATAATAATAAACTCCAAAAAAGGCAGATCATAGAATTAGACTCCATTATGCACATTGTTGTAGTAAGTGGCATCCATTTAGAAGATGAAAGAGAGCCAAAACCAGAGTCTTCTATGTAGAGATCCAACACGAGCAAACGGAGCGAGATAAATACAGCAAATTCATATAAACTTGGATAAGAACGCAAACCAGGCAGGTTTTTCTGTTGCTGCTTTTATAGGGTGGTTTATTTTTTGCTAAGACAAACAAAATATTTCTGAATCTAAACACAAACAAGGATAACAACACTACACAATTCATGTTCCTCAAAACATCCCAGCACCCAACAAACATTGCCCTCCAATAAAGGAAGTCCAACCTGTGTTTGATGCGACAGAAATGTTTGATTAAGAAAAAGCATCAGTATACAGGACAAGTTTTTAACACGTTTTAAATATGTTCTTAATATCTGTGACTATAAGGCCAGAATAGAACACTCTCTTGAATGGTCTCACAGCTGAAGGACAGAAGAGATGGTGTGTGTAATAATAATCTCCTCTCTTCAGGAGATCTCCTGACACATCTTGGCTTCTAAGGGATGTCTTTGCAGCTTCCTGTTTTGTCTTACGACAGTACAATTCAAAATGCCAGCACCAGAGCAGTTTTAGGTATCTTCTCTTTGCCATCAGCAGATGGAGTCTGGTTACTCTGAAGCAAACTGGCAGTCAACCTCACTTTAATTTCAGATGGGACACAAACGAAGACATTCTGTATATATTGGTGAGAAATACTTGAATGTCCACAAATGTTAATGTTATTACTTCCTAGATTAAAAGACTACAATAAATGATTTCTCAACTCTGAAATTACTGCACTTGGCTATGACAGTCATTAGTGTCATTTACTTAGAACTGCGGTCATGATTATTTAATTAAAACAGTTGTAAATAAGGCTTTACACTTTCCTGACGGCAAATCTATGGTGTTAGTCATGTGTCTAAGTCAATCCTTCCCCTCTAAGCATAACTGCACCCTCTTACAGATATGCATGGAAGCAGTCTGATATCTTGGTGAAGCACCTGGACAGAAGTCTCACTGAAACTAATAAAATAAAAACCAAAACAGAAAAATCCACCCCACCACATAACAGAAAGACCTGAAAGAATGTTTGTGCATCTCTACCAGTGAGGTACTTTGATAGTCTAGAGTGGAAGACTCACTGTGCCTCAGTACCAAGACTGTCCCTGTCTAGCAGAGTGCTTTAATAACTTCCTAAATTACCTTTTTGTGCTCTGCTCACTTTCCTACACAACGAAAATCTAAAACAAAAGTGGCTTAGACTTCAAAACACTGAAACACTGTGACAGAACTTCTGTTGCCACTCTCTGAAATTAGCACGACAATGCGCTGGGTGTAAAAACCAGCAAGAACAGAAGCAGCAGACCAGTCAGATACACTGCACTGACTTGTTCTCAACGTTAAGCTCAAGAATCTGTAGTTACAATCACTTCTTTTTCCAGACTCCAGGCATGTATTCAGCTGTGCATTCTCTCATTCTTTCGTACTATAATACTCCCCAGTTCGCCTTCTGTTTTGCAAGCAATATTGCAAAAGTTGAATTGTCTTAAGCTTCTTGTGATTTTTTTTTTAACATGACAATTTCAAACAACCCACAGGCCTTTGGCTGGCTCTTAGTTTTCAATATAAGCCATCCCTGTGTTGCAATAATATACTATAAATCCTAATCAAAATGACAAATACATCAATGATACACATTCTTTCTTCCCAAGTTCCCAAGCTTTTGGAAATATTCACACTAAGTATAAGCAGTTTCCAGAAGAAGAACCCACTGAAGTCACAAACAGCTTGAACCAGCTTGCTTTTGGTTCTGCAGTTCACATTGCTTGTGGCTGACGTGATGTGGCCAGAATGGGTTATCAGCTCACTGTTCTAAGACAGACGTTCTGGGTTAAAACTGAAAGATTGTAACACGATGATGCAACCTAAAGCAATAGTTCTGAAACTGCATGGCGGATCCAGTGGTGACATCAGCTCATGGAAAAAAAATCTGACCACAAAACAGGATGTCAAAACTTTTTAAAAGTATTTATTGGCCTCTCTGATTAAAGGCAAATGCTTTCAATTTGAAAACTATTTTTCTGTCAGTTCTGTTTTCTTCTTCCTGCTTCTCACCAAAGCCCGCTCCTGCCAAGGAAGCCAAGCAGCCACCTTCATGCCAAGGCACCAACTAGGGGATTGGCACCTCATGGTACTCAGCAGAGACCACAGTAATCCTTTGTGTGATGTTACCTGTTTTTCTTTCCACAAAAGGCGAGAATGCCAACACCTGAAACTTCCACATCTCAAGGCAAGACTATTTTATCACTGCCTTATCCTTCTGTTAAATGGGTAATCTCTAGAAAATGTTCTACTTACTTACTCCTTGGGGAGAAAAGCAAGGAAAAGGCAATGGCAAAAGCCCCACATGGGGCTGTGCAGAACAGTGTTCAGGCTGGCTTTAATTCTTCCAGTGACTTTATTTTCTTTGAGAAGAAAGCCATGTTAGTTTCTTAAAAACAAGGTCTTCATTTGTGGCTGAGATACCCAGGAAATACAACTGGGCCAGAGCACAGGGTCAAGCACAAACCCACACCTGCTCGGTAGAGTGCTCTCACTGACACAGTTTTGGTCCATGACAGCCAGTACAGTCCCAGACAATGCCCACACACCAGTCAAGGAACACTGCATATCACTGACTGTTCACAGTAGGCAGGCTGGATACAACCATAGGCTGCAAAAGGGTTTAGACACCTTTACGTGAGCCAGGCTGGGCCATGCAGCCAAAGGACCAGAGAACTGCCCCTGGCCCTGGATGGTTTCAATCCTAGTACTGACAGATAAGGGCTTAGGGCTTCAGGTGACATCAAATACAATATGCATTGGAAAGACAACAGATTGATCAAATCTAGACTATCAGAAACAGTGGGAAAAGTGATCTAAAAAACTACTTAGGTAGTTAGCTTCTGAAGTTCATGCAAACCTGAGCTCTGGAACAGAAACTAAATATTTGGGTAGTGTTGCCTGATTTTCAGATCCTAATCTTTCACAGCTGAATAACATGGATATCTCAATTAAAAATAGACAATTAGGTGCTTTAAGATTCTACCTAAATTGGATGACTCCAGAGGTCTGGACTATCCGCCACCCACTTCAGCAAGCTCCAAACTCAAATGAGTATATTAACATAACAAAATCTAAAGCCTACAAGAATACTAAATACTTTTGAGCCATGAAAAAATGCTTGGGATAAGCTGCCATTATTAACTTCAAAAATTACTTTTTTTTCAGTATTTATCCAGCATTAAAATTAACTTCTAAAATTATATTTAAACTAGAGACAGATTTTTAAATCCCTGAAGAACAGGGTGGGAGAGTCAAATAAGGTTTTGGAACACCAACCTAAACATTTCCAATGCTGCTGCATCTTTTTTGGTAAAGATAATTGCAGAGGCATGCTCTCATTCTTGCTGCAATTTAGGTGCAACCATTTCCCTCTGAATGCAGCCACAAAAGCCATGGCAAACGTGGCAGAAGTGAATGTGTGTCACTGGGTCCTCCACTTCACAGTCCATCATACTAGTGAACATACAGAACTATAAACAGGGGCACAGATGGGTACCAGACACATCCTTGGCTCCCTCAGTTCCACACACAAGCAAAGTGATGGTGCAGCCAGCCCTGAGCAATGGCATGCTGAGGGACTTCCTCCTGAACAAGAGAGCATGTCTGAAGGTAAACTAAGCCTTGGTGCTTAAGAACACTGCTTAAATATTCCAACACTGTATTTTTCCTGTTGTTCACTGGACACTATTACTGATTTTCCTTCATTGTCTGCGTCAGACATAAAAAAGAGCAAGAGGGAATAAGAACAACCATGTGTTTCCAAGACTGTGGTTCCTGTCTATTAAAAGAACATTTTTTAAAAGCTACAGCTACATCCAGAATACTATTTATCCAGCTTGAAAAGTGAGAGCACTTACTCCAGTAAAAGAAATAAAGGGACCTTCAAGATTATTCCTTCTTTAGGACATTTCTTGCTATGTACACTATTACAATCAAATGTTGTTTAGATTATTTAAAAATATTAATAAAATTATTCTGGATGTGAAAATCTCTGAGGGTGAAGAACTAAATACAACATCAATACTGGAAGGCTCACAGGGCTTAAAAATAGGTTTTGTGTTTGCTTCAGTACTAATGGAACTAAAAGCGCTGGGTACAGAGCAGTCTCACAAAATGGCTGAGACACCTTGTACAGTACTGGTTTTCTTCATACCCAATCCCATGCACTACCAATTGAACTCTTAGGATTTTTCAGCTACTGTTTCTTTTTACATGACCTCACAATGCCTTCTTCTAGCTCCAGTTCTGTAATCCATCCCTAGACAGTGAAGTCCCCAACCCTGCAAGCTGCAAGCATATACACATTCCATAAGCAAACAACATAATCCACAATTGCATATTTTCACCAAAGTATTCCAATATAAATAAAGATCTCCTGTGTGATTCCAGACTGCAATTTGAAGTGCAGTCAGTTCCTCACAAGACAATCCACAATAAAATACCCCACAGCCTTCCAGCATAGACTGTGAAGAAAGATGCAAGTACTTGCTCTTGGCTTTAAGTGGGGCAGTGTTCCCACAGCAGCAGTTTCATTTCTTCAAGTACAATGGAGTCCAGTTTCAATCAACTCAGACACATCAGCCTTGGGTTTGTCAATAACATGATCAAAGCCAATACAGTTTTAAGAAGCCACATAGAGTATTGGTTTCCTAAACACAAGAGAGCCTTTCCCAAAGCCTGACAATGTCTCCCCAGCACAGGAAAGGATGGTCATCTATCAAGACCTGTAGTTCATCCACAGGATACCAGGCCCAAGGTAAGAATTACTGGGAGAACCTTTCTATGTGTGTATGCAATCAGCAGACAAGAATTTCTTCTGACCTGAAAGAAAGCCTCAAACAAAACAGCTATCAGCTTACGAATCCCTGAAATATCACAGGATAGGGGAAAAAAAAACCTCTCCTCATGTTTTGAGCTGCTGACAATGTCATTATTCATTATTTATATGCTGCAGCACTTACTGAGGTGTTGACTGGAGATAAAACTTTAAGGCCACATCTTCACCTGGAGACATTTCAGGAGAACTGGTGCTGGACTGGGCTGCTGTCACAGCGCAGCCTCTGCTTTGGAAGTTGGAACTATTGCAGCTTTTCTCTCTTCTGCCTCTGCTAAGTCCCGGAGAAGTTAAGGCTGCTTCTGATGTCACTGACAGGGATGTCTGAGGAGACATGTTCAGCCACCACCCCAAGGGCAGTGGAAGGGCTCTTGCTCAGAAGCAGCATTCACCTCTCCTACAGTTCAATTCTGCATAATGCTGCTGAGCAGTCTCTGAGCCAGCTTTGGATTTCAAAGCTCTTCTGCTTCCATCCAAAGACTTTCTGTATGTCTGTGCCCCTGTCTGCCAAACTCATGTTCCCTCTCTCAGTATTTTCCCAACCAATTATATGGGTCTGAATCTGCTCCAGTTTACAATTTGTTTCAGTGGAAATCAGAGCAAGTTGTAACACAATGCCCCACAGAGCTCACCAGATACTGCAATTGGAAAGGCACGATGTGTTAAAATAAGCCTCAAGACATATACAAGAGAGTTTTGTTTTATTCACTGTGTATTTTGAGGTAGCAGGGATCATTATGGTTAATTGCTTTGAGCCAAAAAACAGGACTGTAAATTCAGCAACAGGAGCACGTGATTTATTTCATATGACTGAGTAAAACACACACACATTACAAAACAAACTGCAGTAAAGGTGTTTGTTAAGCCCGTTTAACAACAGAAGCATCGGTGACTCATTAGAAGGGTGTGAGTCAGTATAAAAGCCCAAAACACAACTGAGAAGCGATACATAAAATAGGATTAAAATTATCTTCTTGTACCAGACAGTTGAGAGTGAGCACCAAGAAACCCCACTTACACTGGTGTGATTTAGAAGGCCTCCAGTGACAGTGATCTGTCCCCTGTCCTTCTTGACCTCAGCTGTTATTTAAAGAACTGCTGGTGGGGAAGGGGCTTACAAATCTGAGCTGCAAAGCTGAGGAAAAATCCATGACTCAGAACGGGGGTAACTTGCGCATGCCTATCCCTAAGGGAGCTGCTGCTTCCCATAACATTCCCTTAAGTGGGAAGATTCGTTCATTTGAGGAGCCAGTGTGTGAGGTTTTTCCTTCTCCATCTTCTCTGCATGTATATTCCTTTACGTGTTTAAATATGCCTACGGACACACGCACACGGCGTGTAAAAATAACGACGCCTCTCTAGTGATTTTTACAATCTAAAAATCTGCTTCCTGATATATCACACAAAAAACAAAACACTGCCTCAAGACACGTTTCCACAGTCAAATTCTTAGGTTTCCTAATGTGTCACATTTAGCCCTTAACGGAACGCACAGTCCTTGTCCAAGTACCTACATGCATTTTAATGCCTAAAGTTCAGTTACTCCATCACAGCCACACAGTAACTTCTCACCCTCCTCTCACCCTGTAGCAGTGGTACTTTGTATTAGGCCCCACAGACTGTTCTTTTTCATGCACAAACAATCAAAAGTTTCACTTATTATTCAGATCTTATGAAACAGTAGCAGAGGACAACATTGTGATAAATGTGGGACGTCACAAAAGCACCGAGCAGCTTGCAGCCACTACATTTTCATACAGCTTAATGAAGCAAAACAAACTCAGTGGGGAAACTAGGTGATCCTTCAAACCATGCTCAGTAGATGCAGGGCATGCTGAGGAAAACACTGCAAGGGATGGCACGTGGATAATACAAACACAAAATGAGCCACAATCACATTCCATGATCCAGAACAGGATCTTTTATTTCATGTCTTGATCACAGTACACTATACAATTCCTAAACCGATGCAGTTTATACCCCTGTCACACAGCGCCAAAGGGCAAAGAAAGAGGTCACTGTCACTTTGCCTCTCCTTTGTTATGATGTTTTCAAAACTCAGAAAAGAATGGAAAATCTTCTCTTACATTGTTCAACAGCCCCTTTTTCCTATAAAGCAGTGTCTTGAATACAGTGTTTGGAAAACTACCCAGTTGGATCTAGATTTTCCATAACCCTGAGCTCAAAACTCAGCCCTGGGAAAGAGGAGATGGGCATTTTTGTCTTTTGATGATAGTAATTGGCCAATCAATCACTTCTGTTAAGTCAATACCAGGTAAAAAAATAAAAAGAACAACTCCAGCCCTGGTCTTTCTTCCCTGCCTATTGCCTCTTCCCACTTTGCAGCAAAAGAAAAACAGGCTTAAAATATCTTCCAGAAAATGAGTGCCTAAATCTTTTTGTATTTAGGAGAAAAGGCAATTGCTGTAATCTCCCATTTCCTCACTGCCACTTAGAGGCACCAGGTATATTGAACATAAGGACCTGCCTTGGGCTTTCTAATGTGATTGCACTCACATGGCCCCTCTCACTGACATGTGGCTTCTGACAACTTGCCACAAGCGTATCAAACCAATCTTCCACCAAATGATTATTTTATATTCTTCTGCAGTCATGCATTATCTCATGGAAATAAAAGCAGGTTCTCTGCCTGTTATCCAGTTAGTCTGACTTTCAAAGCAGATTCTCAAATATCACAAAACGTCACACTTTCCTCTCCTGCCCGTCTCAGAACCAATGTCACCACTGTATCCTGCAGCACAGGATTTTGGCTTACAGCAACCAGATTTCAGCTCTTGGAATCCAATATTGCCATTCTAACACCCGCAATCACTATCTTTACCCTGAGGGCAACTGAAGACTCTGCTTCAGACAAAACTTGGGTGATTACAATTCTGTTTCTGGAGGCTGTGCTACAACAGCAAGTTAAGGTTGAGGCCCTCCAAGCTCATACTGTACAAATGAAGAATGCCATCACCAAAATCTTTTAAATACAACAATTTATTGCATAGAGACAGCATGTAAAATGACAACCAGATACGGACGGTTCTGCCACTCTTCATCTAATGACCTGACAATGTTATATATATAGTGGAGCATCATTTTGAAAAGAAAATGCTTTTAAGATCCCTAACCTTTCAGAGTAATCCAAAGGAGGACTGCTGATCCCTCTCCTAACACCGATGCTCTTTTTTAGGCAAGCAGTGAAGATGACAGAGATTTGTTTTTTCCATGCAGGAGACAGATATGCTCCCCCCACATGTGACAATTTGGTTTAAGTTAAAGTGGCAATATCAGCGAGACTGAAGTGCATGCTTAAAATGCTTTGCTGAATTGGGACCATGCTCTACATAGCTTTCTCTTGCAGAAGCTATGTCCAGTTGCTCACAGAATAGTCAGGAGACAATGTGAGTATAGAAGTTCTTCCATATCTAAAAGCTGTGTTCATAACCAAAACATACAGTCCAGCTTCCCTTTTATAGAAGGGGGAAAGAAAGCTGGGAAAGAATTAATAGCACAAGGCAAACATTCACTTCAGGACCACAGCCACCAAACAGCTTTCATAAGATCTTACTGTGGGTGGTTCTACAATGCAAAGGTATCTAGTGACTGCTTTCTAGCTCAATCAGGAGGATTCATTATTGCATTACTGGCACGAAATATGGGGGAAAAAAGGTTGTATTTAAGTGCATGACTGCAGCTGCGTGCAACTACCAGAACACATTTCAATACAAATAAGAAAGGATCTCAGCAACATTCAAGATGTTTTCATACCTAAAATTGGTGTTAATAGGCAATCAATCCGATTTTTCAAAGGCATTCACTTCTGTTCACTCGACAGAACCAAAGGAATTAATTTTCCACAGACATAAACAGGTATACACTTCTGTCATTAGGAAAACAGCCTAGGAATTGTTTAATTGACAGTCATATGCCTGAGCAATGATCATAATGACAGTATCAAAATCATCAAAAGCAACCTTACCCACACTTGAACTCTAGATCATGTGCTGTCATTATCAAGTTTTGCGTGCAAAAACAGTACTATTATTTTAAGTGAATCAGCTTCAAAATCAAGTATCTGTTTAACACATTGTGCTTCACCTCCTGTGTTGTATTGTTTTGTTGACTATCACTAATGAGCATGTAGCTTAATTACAACCAAAATTTAAAAACCTGGTGTTACAGAAGATCTCAGCTAGTGAACCACTGATAGCAGGTATGACCATTCTGCAGGGAGGCAGAGCATGTCATTCCAACAACTACAGAGAGTGTGAAATCCAGGAGAAATGTCCTGGGAGGTACAAAATTACTATCAGTGAAAGGGTAGAAATTTAAGGGCATATGGCAGAATGGCTGAGGCTGGAAGGCACCTCTAGAAGTCACCTTGTCCAAGACCCCTTTTCAAGCAAGGCCAGCTAGAACTGGCTGCTGAAAACCTTATGCAGATTGTTTTGACTATCTCCAAGAACGGAGCCCACAGCTTCTCTCGACAATCTGTGCCTGTGCTTCACAGTAAAAACGTTTTTCCTGTATTTATGACCCACTGCAAATGGTAGCATGGCAGCAAGGACACTGTTTAGGACTTCAAGTAGCCAGACTGTGTAGAGCCCACATTGTGTAGCACCCTCAGACTGCTGCCACAGGTTGGGCTCCACAGGTTGTTGTATTGTGTGGATACTCGGATTAACATCAAAGTCTAATCTGAGAACAAAACTTGCACTGAGCAGAGAAGAGGTGCAGGATAGAGCAAACACATACAACCCCCCAAGCCTTCCCCTGAATACAGGCCATGCTTGAAAATACAGACAAGTAACATGACTCCACCCCAGCTGGCGCTGAACCCAACAGAGCTGGGAAGTTAATACAAGCCAAGAAGGCAGCTCGTTATTTATTTCATCTTTTCCATATACGAGTGTG
Source organism: Rhinopomastus cyanomelas (assembly GCA_013400115.1). Classification (NCBI taxonomy): domain Eukaryota; kingdom Metazoa; phylum Chordata; class Aves; order Bucerotiformes; family Rhinopomastidae; genus Rhinopomastus; species Rhinopomastus cyanomelas. The sequence goes on from VXBP01008836.1 coordinate 394,761, forward strand.
AAAGGAGACACACTTCAGTATTTCAGGGATGTTTTACAGCCATACTGCATGCTGCACATTGTGCTAAATGACAGTGCTGGGGAGGGGCAGGGTGGGAGCAGGAATCTTTATATAGAACTGAGAGCAGTAATTCAGCCACTGCCAGTCACATGAGCACAGCCCTGCTGAACACAAACACTATCTTTCTTTGGTATTAGGCTATTAGGCAGATAAGGCTTCACTTTGGATTTAAAAGACTTAAAGTGACAAACGATCCTGTTTTTCTTCACCCTGCTAATGGTGGCACAGGGCAGGAGGAATCTCAGCACTTTCCACTGCTTATATAACAGGTGTACTCATAAATATGCAACGATGATTTGAAGATACAGTTTCTAATCCCTGCTTTGTGCCTGAACAATTTAAATGGCTTTCATCTTCTAGACAGACAGCACTGCCAGCTCTTTGCAAGTAGTTCCTTTATAATTTTAGGCTATGTAAGCTGTATTTTTGTTCAGTGTCTGTTTCACGTGAATTTAAAAAAAAAAAACACCAAACCAAGCAAACACACTGAAAGGGGTATTATTAAGATGGATGCATTTGTAGATGGAAAATACATGCCATCACTTATCTCCAGATTTCAGAAAGTTTAAGATGCACATTTCTTCATAAATGCCTTACAACGTTTAAGAATATCCTAATCTAGCTCTAAGCAAGCATGAGAAAATAGAAGGAATCAGCAATAACCATAAAAAGCAAACACCAAGCATGATTAGGAGAACGTATGGACCTCAGCTAGTGTCTCTGAAGACTTTCAGCTCCAGTAGTCAACAGGTGTGTTAGTCCAGACAAGAATGTTCAAAATCAACTTAAAAGATTTCTATTTTCAGCACATTGGTCTTGACATGTCTCATAAGCACTCTTTCACACATGGAAAACAAGAAGCAAAAAGCATCATCACATGAATTATCTATAGCATGACTCTCGCACAACTCCGCTGTCCAAGAGCACTGGTGGAAAGACAAGGATGACCAAAGAACAGGAACAGACCGGGCAGGATGCCAGATCGATCCTGGCCTGCCATACCTGGACCAGATGCCTTTGGAAAGAAGGCCCAAAGGTCAGAGTTTACAATAAAACAATAGGGGCAAAAGCAGAGAGAGAGGCGAGAATTAAAAAATGAAAGCAAAAAGGAACTCTACAACCTGTGAAGAGGTGACGCCAGCCATGTGTTAACCTTTCCCAAAGGACCAGAAATGCTACACAGCTTTTGTGATCCCTAGTTGCCTCCAGCAAATTGGTAACTTCTCTACATACAGACTGGTTTCCCAGTTGTGGATCAAGTCCCTGTCTTTCCACTGGGAGTACCTTTTGGGCTGTTGTTCCACGTATGTAAAAGCTCTGTCTGAAATCCAGAATGTTATTTCAGTACCATCAATGACTAGACACAAAGAGGAGAAGAAAATCTATCCTTCTGCCACGTGCTCCAGCACAGAGCTGTAAATATTACAGATTGTTTCTCGCTATTCGCAGACATGGCTTTCAGTGAAAGTACAGCCAGTAGTGCTGTCCTGATGTCAACACTTTTTGCTATTTATTTCTAGGTGAGCCAGACTATTTTGAATGAAAAAATAAATAAAAGAATGTATTTTGGCAAAACCTATAGTTCCTCCTTATTAAGTCCCTGCAAATGAAGCTTCAGCTTTTACACTGAGAGTACTCCCTTACTTCTCTTCTGGGGAGACTTCAATCACTCCCTTGACTGCAGCTACCATTAGAATTCTATTGTAACTCCTACTGTGCACCCACAGGAGCCTAGCTCTGAGAGATGTGGCTGCTTTATCATCCTTACTGGGCTCAGGCACAGCATACAGAAACCCATGAAACCAATGACCCAGTCCATGATGACAGCCATACAACATTTTCAAAAGAAGCCTGAAAAAAAGCCTGATGCCACTGTGTTTCAGAAGGATACGGTTACGTAGATGCTTTACTCTTTCTCTCTATACCTTAACTTACCCACATGAGCAGTTTTTGATGAAGAAATGTACATAATGTGTTTTTTCATTAGTGATAAATTACATTAAGGTAACATCTATTAGCTACTATTTTCAAATTATTACTTTAGACAAGGCCCCCATTAGCAAAATAACCTTGTATCTAGGGAAGTCAGGGGAGATTTTGTTGAGCATCTGAGTTAGCAGATTTATGACAGAAGTTAAAAGACTGTAAAATTCAGATTACAAAACTGTTCATCTTAAAAAGCCAACTCTAAAGATGAATTGGCTTCTGTCTTCCTAATTTCTGTCTAACAAGTTCCTAGATATTCGATTTGCTTTAGTCCTAAAAAAGTACAGGGGAGTAAGTTGGCAGATGAGGCCTGAAGTTATTTCTAGTACATCCTGAAGCAAAATGGCTCCTAAAGGAAGTTAAATCTGAAACCACATTTATTATTTACCAGAAGTAACCAATTATAATAATGATCAGCTAAAGTGCATCTTAAGTGACATTATGCATGCAGTTTGGTATTTTGAATTCTGTAATAGACCTCATGCTGCAGGTGGTCTTTCCCTATCAAAATACAGAAAAGCATTTTGCAGGTCAGCCAAAGCCAGACCACCACCTAGGAATGACAAACACCACTACAAAATTAGAGGAATTTACACTAAAATTCCTTCAGCTTCAGAGATTCTCTGGTCTTTGTATGACCTTTGGGAGAGGAAAGAGCCAAAAGCTGGTGCACAAACCAGCCTAGATCCCTTCCTCTTGGCACCACTAAGTAAGAGCTCAGGGTCCCTAAACTTATTCTAAAAGTATTCTATGAAGGGAAAACTGTTACCAAACATCTCTAAAAGACCAGCAGTCAAACAAGAACACTGTGCCTATTTCTGGCTCAAGACACCCCACACAGAGCTTCTTCACTTTTCCATGCAGTGACCCAGTCACCTCACTCAGTCACACAGCAACCTTTGTGGAACAAAGGAGGCTGACTTCAAAGCTGAGGAACAGGAGACTTCATTTCCCTAGAAGTACCACAAGCAGAAAACACCGGCCAAAACATCGCTGTGCTCAAGAAAAGCAGTCTCTGAGCTAGACAAAAGGAAGTATCCTACTTCTCCCACTACAGACAAAGGAATGTGTTCTCTCTGACTGTGCTCCTGAACTCCTTGCTTCAAGAGGTCCAAGAACCAGCCTTGGGTAACTCTCAATAAACAACAGTTTTCTCAGATATTTCAATGGCAGAGCAAAGGCCCAGGGACACTTTGATTACTCCTATACACTTCCCCTATCACTACAACACAGAATAAATCCAAGTTACCACCATTGGCCAGCGAGACAAGAGCAAAGACATCAGAGCAAAGGGCAGCCATCCTGACCAAACCTTTACTAAGAATTGGGTGTGCAGGAAGGGGCTTCTCATTAGCTGCAACTTTGCATGCTGGAAAAGCAAAGGTGCATTAAAATCACATATGGAATTACAAACAATAATAAAAACAACAGGAAACACTAAAGGGGAAGGAAAAACAATAAAAACATACATCATTATATAGATCCACTATGTGAAAGCTAAAAGCAAACGCACAACTAAAGCCGGACAATAGGGTGGCTGTCTTACTGCAGCTCATTTCATTGCCAAATAGAGACCTCACCTCCCCAAAGTATCAGGGAATAGATGCGGGAAGGTTTACTCTTGAGTAGTGAATGCTACCTCATTCTTCATGCAAACAAATACCCTTATGTAAAAGCCAAGGATCAAACTACATATAACAAACCTTAAGAGAGATGGGTTTTTTAATGGTATTGTTCTGACACTTTGTGCTTATACAGAAGTCTTCTGAGCTACAGGTAAATATACATGAGCAGTCAGTACTTAAGCAAGTATTGCCAGAGTGGCTGCATTTGACATCTTCTCAAAGCCTAATGTATGCACATCCCTACAGCGTTCAATATTGTTTTGAAACATATTACTGCTGTAAGCAAACGTCAAGCCATCACTAGTAAACTCCTGAAAACATAGACCTGAAATTCTCAACTGCTGCAGTGGTTTTGACCAAAAGACTACATGTCGTAACACTGGACTAAAACATCCATAAAAAGCCACTCCTTATCACACTTAAACCACTGTATTTTCGGTCAAAGATGGATGTGAATACCTGCACACACAAATTTCTAACATTCAGGATTTGCCATAAAGGACCCTGCTATCAAATTTACCAGTGGGTAGGCATTTTCTATCCAGCAGTTCGGTCTTTTCTAATAAAGTGTTCTAGCACTTACCTAGCCTTATTATAACATTCTGTCTTGCCTCTAGTTTGGATTTGTCTAATTTTCATTCCTAGGAGTTGGATCATTTGACTAACACTGCGCTATATTTGCACTATGAGAAAGTATTCCTCCTTCCCCAACACCAGGCTTGTCAAATAACCAAGATAAACTCATCTGCTCCTGGTTAATGTTTATTGGGACTGCTTTAACTCCTCATGTCCACATATCTACCCTCAGTCATTCTTCTGGACTATTTTGTCACATTCACTCAAGGACTATGTTATAGATACTTGTATGATTAAAGTCATAGCTTGTAAGAGACAGACAAAATCTTGTGACTGTAATATGTCAAAGCTTTAGCAGCATCAAATTAACATGTTTTCATCAGCATTAAAAAAACACCTTAAATTTAGACCCTGCTAGTCCCCACCGTCATTGTTCAACAAAGCAAACTCTGTCCACTGCGACATGATGCTTATTGGAAGTAGAAAGTATTGCAACTCCGGTTTTCCCTCTTAGAAGTCAAGTAACTCCACAGTCCAACAGTGCTTTTCATTTTTTTCCTTTAAAAAGTTCACCTCTCACTTTGCAACCCTTAAAAAAATTTTTGCCATCTTTTAAACAATATATTATCTTTTGTCTGAGACTGAAAAACATGCCAGATTAAACAGGGCTCTTCCAGCAAATTCAGCAGAGCTTGTCACTGTCATCATAAGGAAAGAAGAAGGAGGTTTCTGCATTTTGCTGTTCCACCATATAATTGTTGTTTGTTCATCCTCAGGCACCTGTCAAATAAGTCTAGCATGTGAAGCACAATTTGCATTTGAAGACCCTTTACCTGCCTTTTAGTTGATCTGCTACCCAGGTAGCAAGGGTAAGAGAGGCATGGCCTGCAAAAATAGAGATTGTTCGCATTCTCCTTGCAAATATAACACTGGAAAATGTGAGTTAATATGACTGCAGGTATCTCCTTGGAAAAGAGAAAAAATGGTGATGTTTCATTATTTGCTATATCCTTGAGGCACGTCACCGCATGAGACTGCAGTTACAGAGTATATGGGTTTCAGAAGGAAGCTCTCTCTACCATTTCAGAACTGTTCTGTAATAAGATATTAGAATCCCAAAGACCAATTTAGTCTATTTTTCCATTAAATGGTAATAGATGCACCAGCCCCCTAATCATCCTGCTAATTCTGCGTAACTCTATCTGGAGGGGCCACACCAAGGGAACAGTCCCGGTCTGCTTTCTGTGAAGAGACTGTTGCTAAGGTCTCTTTATTTTGCCATGCTGTTTATGGACAGGTGGACATCCACATACTAGGAAGAAGAGTGCCAGCACACTTCATTTGGGTCTCTTAAGTCAACCAAAACTCTCTAAGCTTTTGGTAGTCTAGGCAGACTTTAAACCACCTCCAGAAAAGCAGCATCCACATGGTGGTTTGGCCCAGGCTGAGGGCCCGGTGCCCACCAAAGCCGCTCTATCACTTCTTAGATGGACAGGGGAGAGAAAAACATAACTACAGGCTAACAGGTAAAGACAACAATGGTTTCATAAAGCAGAACCAAAACCCACACACACAACCAAAGGCAAATAATAAAGATTATTCTCTACCTACCATCAGTACATTATGTTTAGCCACTGTCCTAGGAAGTAGCACTCTGATACACGTAGTGATCACTCCAGAGGACAAAACATCAAGGAATGCCCCTCCATGTCCTTCTTTCCCCTATTTTATATAGGGGAAAGCTTATATTTATACAGGGGCTATAAAAGTAGATTTTATATCTGGGCTGATGTCATACAGCATGGAACATCCCTTTGTTCAGTTTCAGTTACCTGGCCTGGTCCATCCCTCAGCCTACTGCTGGGAAGAATGTTAGGGGAAAAAATACCCAGCGCACCACAGCCTTGGCATTGTGTGAGCACTGCTCAGCAGCAGACAAAACACTGGTGTCTTATCAACACCCCTCCAGCTACCACCACAAACACAGCACCAGGAGAGAAGTCATGGAGAGGGAGGATCAACTCTACCCCAGAGAAACCCAATACACTTCATTACTTACACACTTCCATATTTGTCACTAAGACCGCTAAGAAACCTTTTCCTGGCTTCTGAACAGCTCCTACCAGACCAGAATTACAAGATTTTTTTTTTTGGTATTTTAATCTTACATACAGATCTAGCCAAGATTCAAATGAAGACGCTGCACATGTCATAGTTAGCACAGAGGTATCTCTAGTGGATCCAGAGATAAACAAGCCCTAACATCCATTTTTACTTCAATATAATCAGTCAACATTTTAAGAAATCCTGTCTCCTCTCAACTGTCAGTTCTGCAGATCCTGCTGCACACATAAAAGCACACACCACCCCAAGCATCCTAAAAGATGGTCCAATTCAGCCTTCAAAAATCAGTCCCATCAAAAGTCATAGGAAACACAGACCATTCCAAGTTAACGAGGTACTTTCTAGTATTTCTTTTCTCCTGTCGTCCATCCACTTCATGCAACACTCTTAGAAAGACGTCGTTGAGATGTGACATCATACACTTTTCAGTGCTAACTTCTGCTGTAAAATAATGTGACAATTATCCACACTCTGGCACTTAAGGCTGCTTTAAGCATTGCAGGTTATACATCGAACAGACTACTGCCTATCAAACCACCAAGAACCAGCAACTGACTGTTCTTAGAAGAGGGATTACTGCAAGAAGCACCATGGCAAGCCTTCATCAGTCCCCCAAAAACAACATATGGGTTGCTTTGGCTTTAGGGGAGAACCCTCCAGTTCTGCACCCAGACAAAGCCATGGTTATGGCCTTCCCAGCATCTGTCTCAATCTCAATTGCTTTGCCTATGGCTATTCTTTTATCTACTTTTCTTGCTGCTGAAGATCATGATGTTCCCAGTATGTTTTATACATGATTTCCAGTTATACTTGATCCTAGTGATAAATCCTGGCTAGCAATTGGAAGTCCTAGCTAAGATTACTGAAAATAAAACTTGATTGATTTACGCAGGCCTAAAACAAGCAGTTCCCTGATGCAGTCACGAAGTGCAGTTAAACGAAAACAGTTCCAGTTTTTCAGTTATGTTTACCCTAGTAATACAAGGAAAGACCAGAAATAACCCTGCAAAGACCAATCACCATTGGGAAATGCCCCACACACCACCACAGCTACAGACAGAATCCTGGGCCCTTCTTTATGACAGGAAAGGCTCTAAACAAGTTGAATGCAGACCCCACAGATGGGGCTACTGCCTGAAAGGAGGTTCTCAAGAAGAAAGGGACGTGGGGAAAAGGAGGCAGGGGAGGACAGAATGCAGAATGGGATCATCAGGAGTTTGGCAAAAATGAAGCTCACCCACCGGGAAGGTAGGGGAATGTAGATGCATAATTTTACATGGATTAAGAGTTGTGTCAAATCTATGATGTGCCGTGGTGAATTCTTATACTGCAGTGAGTCATCCTGTCTGACAGTTGCTGGGGAATTAAAGCAGTTATTTTTAAAAAATTATATGTCCTGCTTGACGCGCTATACAAATAGCCTCTTAAAAAATTAAAATGCATTTTTAAGTATATAAGAGCTATGGTACATTTAGGATTCTCTGTACCACACCACAAACATCCATTCTGAGCTGTGAAAACCTAAAGATGTCTATTGATGTCCCTTCAGAGAAACATTGATCTTTCTGCTGCTCCCAACTGAAATCCTGCATTAAAAATTAGTTTATCGTATCAGCCTTTATACAGTATGAAAATATGTTTTCCCTGAGAAAAGTTAAACACAAAGAGGTGTGCTAAATTTGAATTCCTTTGATACCAAAGGCTATTTGGTTTGCTAGAATAAAGACTATTCAAATCAAAATGACAGTATTCCCCTTATAATGGAGTAACAAAGGCAGGTCAATACCCTTCTAGAGAAAGGCAGCACATTGCCTCACAACCACAGACATACGTTGCACTGTTGGCTTGGCACAGGGAAGCAGTGCTGGCTTCTGCTCCCTGCACAGTGCAGCAGAACCACAAAGATGTACCCTGAAGCTGCAAAGGGCAGCTCCTGGCACTGCCTGCTCTCTTACACACGCACTGCTTGCTGCCTGCTTTGCCTAAAAAACACTCACACCCCCAGTGGCAATTTTCACACACCCCTGGGTAAAGTTTTTCGAGCATGTCTGTTGTGCAATGCCATAAAGATCATCTGAATGATCAAGTGTAACCCCTGGGCATCAATGCTGCTCCACAGCGGCTGGCAATAAAGGTGTGTTTGCAGCATGCCTTCGGGACAGCTGCTCTGGGAACCGTCTACTTTACAAGGCTTTAGAATGTTCTTCAACTGGATGAGCGACAGAGATTCCTTTCAGCACATCACCACCCGCTAAATACGCTTAAGTGCAAACAGCACAGTAAAGTGAAGTAGGTACATTTTCTAAAAATTTTAAAAAGAAACAACAAAATCCAGCGTCCTAAAATGCAAATGGTTATTGACTCGTTTGTGAACTTAACCTAGTTTTTAAAGTAATCAAGTTACAGTCCCTCTCCAACTTGAGCACCATGTAAGAAACAAAGCAGCTGATGAGAGGAGCTTCATCTTACAAAGAAAAGTTTCTCTTGCCAGCACTCCTGATTTTATCATCATTCCCATGGTATTTGGTATATTTTCTTAAAGCCTGGGATCTTGTATGTCACTTACACTGAAGTTTAAACTTCATGTGTTTTGAGTAAATTAGTCCTCTCTCTGCCAGAAGAAGAGCCGGAAACATGAGCCAAATGTACCCTACAGGCTTCAAAAAACAAGAAGCAAATGTGAGTATTGAATTTCTTCGTTCATTTCTCACCTAAACTCAGAAAATATTAACACGTTGTCATTGCGAAGTGATACCCACTTGCTAAGCAGAGAACTCTCTCTCAAGGAGAGAATTAGGATGGCTTTCAGTCCCAAAGGTGTGCTAGTTACTGAAACTTTCACATTCTGAAACCTCGTCACGGATGAAGAGTCAGCTGGCAATGCTATGGAGAAATACTAACTAGAGGAGCTAACTAAACTCCTCTGGCCCCAACCCAGTGACTACATGCAGAAAACAGACAACAGAACATACACCTCACAAAAGAATAAACCTGGCTAGACAATGATCTAATCAACCCAATCCCAATATTTCAAAATATAATTGAGTCAGTAGATGCCACAAAAGTTGAGGACCAAATTAATTAGCTGAGTGCACACCCAGTGCCTCTGGGAATAAGTCACCACTCATTAAAGATCTGTCAATGCTTTTTTGAAAGTGCTCTTTGGAGGGAAGTTCAGATCTTCCCAAAAAAACCCCCAAAAAACCTGCTATGTCTCATCTGTTTAAAATGCAAGAGGTCTGGAAGTATAACATGGAGTATAGGGAGAACAGTTTCTGAACAGGATGGTTTTCACATTTTCCATGTGGCGTCTGTGGTTCTTTAAGCATTTCTGCTATGTTATCTGACACTTGGATAAAATATTGGAAGGGCATCTTTTCCCAATTAATTTTGGTTCAGGAAGTGATCAGAATGGCAATATAACCTTGTATTCTCTTACACTGAGGGGAAAATGAGATCAGTGGGAGAGGGCTTCCTTTTTTAAAATTCTGAAGTGTTTTTAAGAATGGAGGGGTTGTAGAATTATGGGGTTTCTTAATATGACAGCACATTTCAGGACTCCTGCTTTTATTAAATCAGTTCTTCAGTTAACAACCCTCAAGCTATTTTAAAAAACAAGATGATTCATCTATTTCCACCCAGTACAATTTTATACATCGTTAGAAAACTAAAGCCTCGTAAAATTCTATGCAGCCCTGAAGAGCAGCTCCTGCAGAGTGACATGTTGATTGCATCAGCCTAGAAGGGCAAAAGTTTTGGGCAGTGCATGCTTTAGTATGCTCAGTGGAAACCACCAGGGTGTCAAAGAACACGTATGGAACGTGCTAGCATCAGGCACTTTCACTCAAACACAGCAAAACAAATGCCTTCAGAATGTGTGGCGGGAGAAGAACAATTCCACAACTTCTAATATTGATCAAATTTAAACTGTTGCTGCACCCCTATGCCCTCAGGAACACAGGAGCAATTTCCCTCTCCCAAAATGAAGTGAAAATCGTCATGAAGTGTGTTAATAGATGCCTTAAGCTGCATCACACGGCAACACATCAACACGAAAGTAATTCTCAGTGCTCAGCAGAGTGCTAGGCATCCACCACTCCTTGCATGGAGCAGCACAGAGGACGCTGGTAAGCATTTCTGATTCTGACTGACCTTCTAAATTATAATAACGAAACCAACAAAATTTTAAACGGTTATTGTCTTTAGCAACCACAGGTTAAATCACTACATTTAAAGGGAAAAAAAGCCCATTCAGACCACAACAAAGGGGAGGTAGAAGGCATGTGGCTTGCCCACAATAACCAGCAGGTTAGGACTGCCACAGAGATGATCTTAGCAGGACGCCAAGCGAACAACTTCCTGATGAACTGCTCCACCCTCTCAACGAACAAGCAGTGCAGAACCACCTGGACACTCACACCAAAAAAAAAAGCCCTTCACCCTCTCATCTAAAAGGGACATGCTACTTGCCCAGCAGCCGCTTCATCAGGTTCTCCTGCCAGCATCCCTGCCACAAGTGAGGCTATATGCAGTGTACAGTCAGGCAGGGAACTCAGAATTTGGCTACAAAGTAGGGGAAATAAAATGGCCAACTCTGAATGTATGAAGACTAATAGTGAAGACTGTCATTACAAGATCTGTGCAGTTCCCACCGTGCTAGTAACAGTAACTATCAGCCTCGTCACACAGACAACAGCTATTTCATGTCAGATCTTGAGACACACTGCATGGAGAGGACCCACACAGTCACAAAAGACACTTTCAAGCGCCATGAAGGAGTCAGCTTTAGCTCACAGCCAAGAGCCGATCTTTAAAGAATCCTACTGGTGCTCCTCTGTCTTCCACAAAGCAGTAGCAGCCTTCTTTCAGAAGCTGTTCCTAAAGCTGCACTGTCTGTAACAGGTTTTGGCACTGGAGAACTGGGTTGCTTGGGTTACAAGCAGCAGCTGTAAGACCCACAGCATTCAGCAGCCCCAGAACCTGAAAAACTCTCACAAACAAAACAATTCACAAAACACAAAGCCTCACACACACAAAGCAAACTGATTCAGGCATTTGCAAAACATTTTCCTAGGAAGTGTGACTCAGGAAAGCACTTTAAGAAGGGACACAATTTAACGGCACTTTGCTTCCAACATTATCACCGAGACCCCAAGACACATTTAAGTGTGCAGTTGCCTGTCTACTGCGTTCAAGTCTCCTGCCTCATGAAGGCAGTAGAGACACCCTGATGCATCACGAGCACAACACGCGCTACAACCTCAGCCTGGTGAAATTTCACCTACATACAGAAGTCTATCTCAGTGAGCATACTCCACTGATACCAGCAGACTGGCTCATCATGGTCAAGTTAAGCACATACACAAGGTCTTGCACGTTCAGAGCACAAAGATGCACAAAGCTGCCTTGAAAACCATTTAATACCGAGTTAGCACGGCCAGAGCATGACCAGTCTTCTACAGCACAACAGAACTGTACAAATGATTGATTCCACTGTCTGCAGCAATTAACTCTGGGAACAGGTGAGGAGATGAAACCTGGGTGCCTAAAGGCAGGAGATTTAAGAAGTGAATTATTTCATTACCTCAGACACTAAGCATGGTCATGCACCTGACTAAGGGCATGGCAAGAGTGGCTTGGGGTAAGGCACTGAGACCTGGGACACTGACACTTTCTCCACCTACCTCCTAGTTCCAAATGATATTTGTTTAGACTGCCACAGTCAGTAAACGCAAGCCATCCCATCTGCTAGGTGTAATGTTAGTTTCACAGAAGGAAAGACATTCTCAGCGGGCTAAATCATTCCAGCTCTAGCTGCAGGGAAGTTGAAGCAGCGCAGACACAGATGTCAAATTGAAAACTACACCCCACTTTCTCAGAACTTCTTGGATTATGCTTACAGCAACAGAAACCGCACCGCAGAACTGCATTACAACTTCAGTGCACTGAATTAGCATATTTCTTACTGAAGGACTGTGGTAGTTTGATTTTCATCTCTTGCAAGCACTTGCAAACTGCCGGTTTAACTGGTATCTTGTTGGTGTATAGACACTGATGTGATACACACCAAGAAGCATCTTCTGCATAAAGCCAGAACGTTGCGTATGTCATGTTATAAACAGTCCTTCCTCCCACCCTCACTACCACAGATAAGGGCCAATCAACAGGCAGCAGCACCACTGAAAGGCAATGTTGTATTTAACTCCTCTTATTTCAGGTTTTCAGGGCACTCTCAGGGAGGGGGAGGCACAGAAATGAGAGCCACAAACAACCCCAATAGCTCATTCTCCTCTTCACCCTCAAAGCGTTAAAAGGAAAATACAATGTCAACATCAGCTCCTCCCTGCTGATGAAACTGGCTCCAGAGCATTTTACTTTCTGGCTTGAAGCCCTTAGGAACCGTTACAAAAAGATTGGAAGACAGACAGACAGCTCAATATATCGACCACTTCCAATAACAAATTTGGGACACGCTGGATTATTCACCCCTTCTGTTAACTGCTGTAGCCTCTCTGTGATGAATGAATCCTGATACTTAAAGGGGGAGGGTGGAAGGTATTAAAAAAAAGGAGGGTTGCTAACAGCAGCCTTGCATTTCAGCAGAGAGCCAGCCCCAGCGCCAGTCTGTATAAATACTCCCCGCTCTCTTCCTCTGTGAGGAGCAGATTACATTCCACACACCGAAACAGTCTCCACGTCTCATGGCACTGTGGGTGCCCACTCCCCATCAGCGGGGAAACCTGCCAAGCACTGATCGCTCCTTCCTGACACACACGGACCCAGGCTGAGGAGAGCCAGAACGGGGGGCTGGACCAGGCTGAGGAGAGGAGGGTGGGCTGGGGCTGCTGCTCATCCTCCCTCCCAGCCACAGCAATGGGCTGCGGGAGAGCTCTCCACCTCGGGAACCGGAGAGCATCACCATCAACCACGCCAAGAAAAATCACCGCAAGCTTTCCATTACTATACGTATAAAACAAAAAAAAGGTATAAAAGCCCACAATTTAAAATGAAAAGCCAACCCAAGCGTTTTGTCTGAGCCACCTAACCAGTATTGTCCAGAACGGCCTCATCATGGAGCATTTCAGTACAACCCGCACACGCACTGCGCGGGCTCCGCAGCGGGTCCCTCGGAACGGCCGGGGCTTTGCGTGAAGCCGCATCTGCTCGGCAGGGCCACAGCCACCGGCACAGATCTGCACCCTGCGCCTCTCGCACCGCAGAGTGCGGGGCTGAGGCCGGAGCCTCTTTCCGGGGATGGGGGAGGTTCACAGGTAGAACAAAACATCGGCATGGGAGGGAATGGGAGTGAGGGGTAGGGGACACGACACCGGGACACGGCCCCACGGGAGCCCCAGGGGCCACAGGGCGGTGGGAAAGAAAGGCTGGGGCAAGGGGGAGCGGCCCGGTGGCCGCCGCTCGGTGCCGCGCGTGCCCGCGCCGTTCCCGCGCCGGTGCCGCCCCGTTACCTTCAGAGAGCTCCAGCTCCAGCTCGGCCAGGCGGGCCCGCACCTCCAGCGGCAGCGACACGCTCTCCAGGCTGCGGTCCGCCATGCTCGCCATGCGGCGGGGACGCGCTGCTCTCCCCTCCCTCCTCCGGCTGCCCCGCTCTGCCCCTTTGTCCGCGGCGGCACGGGCAGGGGGCGGGCGGCGGGGCCGCGGCGCTGGCTGGGTCCTCCCCGCGCTCTCAGCCGGGCATGCGGCGGGGGGAGGCGGGCGGCGGGCGGGCGGTCCGCGCGGGGGGACGGGGCGCCAAGGGAGGAGGGAGGGAATGCGGAGGTTTCTCCTCTCCTCCTCCCCTCTCCTCCGCCTCCTCCTTCGCCGCCTCCTTCAGTGGGGCCCCGCCATGGCCGCTCCCGCTGCAGCCGCCCGCCCGCGATCGCTCCGCATCGGCTCCCTGCCGCGCCCGGCCCAGCCCAACCCCGCCTCCAGTGGCTCTCGCCTCGCTCCGGCCCCGGCCCCGACACTGGCCCCGGCCCCGGTCCGCTCCTCCCCACCCGACTGGGACTAGGGCTGGCGGTGGCGCCTGGCGCTGCGGTGCCGCTGCCGCGACTGCCGCTGCCCGGGCACAGCGGCGCTGTCACATACACGTGACCGCGTCGCTCCAAAGCGTGCCACCAGGGGGCGCCGCGACGCCGGCCGCGCTCCGCGGGGCGCTCCGCCCGGCGAGTGCGGGGAGTTCGGGGTGATGCGGGAAACGCGTCCTGTTTGTTGGTTCTATCGGAGCTGGCAGGATGCAGGGCTTAGGGTCCCTGCTGTACCAGGGAAGACGCGAAGTGCTCGAGGTGGGCAGTGATTCAACACCAGAAAGATCAACCTGTGCCCTAAGTGTCTTCCGCACCTGCTCAACAACCGCCCCGCCCCCTCGTGTCACCTGTGTCTTCTGTGGGCTTGGCCATGTGAGCTGGACTTAATGGTCTTGTGGGTCTTTTCCAACCTAAATGATTCTATTCTTTTCATAGACTCAATGAATTATTTTGGTTGGAAAAGACTTTTAAGATCATCTAATCCAACCATGAACCCAGCTGTCCAAATCCACCACTAAACCCTGTCCCAAAGCTCCAGATCTACATGACTTTTAAACAAGTCCAGGGATGGCCTGGACCACCTCCCTCAGAAGCCAGTTCCAATGCTTAATTACTCTGGCAGTTTCTCCTGATGTCAAGCCTAAACATCCTCTGTTCCAAACAAGCCATGGCAACTCTGCCATGTTCATCACTAAAACCTGAGCACATATTTCCATGAAAGTAGCATGATCTTAATAGAGAATCATAGAATCATCAGGTTGGAAAAGACCTCTAAGAACATCAGGTCCAACTGCCAACACAACCCACCGTCCCCATAGTAGGAAAGAGCTAACACTGGCGTGTTAGCTCAACACCAGTGTGTACCCAGTGACACTGAGCCTTTATTGGGGCAACAGGGTAAAAAGGAGTGACCCACCAGTGTTCTCAGCTAGCTGCTCCAACACATGTAACTGTTCTGCAAACAATAACACTCCCTTTTGAATCAACTAGTCTGTTTCACAGGAAACATCTTCCTTTCAGTCTTCTCCGTGTATTTTCTTCCTTAATTTTTCCTTTGGGTTGGTTTGGCATGGGTTTCTGTGGGTTTTTTTAACCTCTGACGAGGAGGAAGGAGCAAGCTGGCACAGTGCCTATGGTTTCAAAACTTTGGGAGTCCCAATATTTGAACAGGTCCTTTGTGGGACACAACATTAGCAGAACAAAAAAAGGCATCATCATTCCCGGGCCAGCCTTGGCTTACTTTTTCAGTTGGTGCAAGAAATGCAAGGTTGTAGGAGTTTCTTCAAAAGATAAAGCTTAGGCTGTGACTGTACTAACTAAACAGCGTCATTTTGTAATGCACCAAGGAACAAAAACTAATTACATCATATTACCAGCTGTGCTGAACTGCCATCAAACACTGGAGCTATTCCTGCAGCGTTTGTAGGACTGGTGGTTTCTCCTGTTTTCGTTGGTTACCAGCCCCAGACATGGGAGAGCTGTTTACTCTCAGATCACGGTCAATGCCAGCATCACCTTAGCCACACCAGTGGCAGAACTGGTTAGGAGGCTTCAGCGAGGTTGCCTGACATAAACAAGGCTCCAGCACACAAAACCCCTTAATGTTATGGTGCTGCTATTTGTTTTGTTGTCATATATGTTGATTTTTAGTAACTACTCTTTGATGCCCTGCAAGATGAGAGTCATCTAGCTAGTCTTTAGCTGGGCCATTACTTTTAGCAGTTGAGCATTTAGGTTTTCAAATGCCTCTGTCTCTCTGCTGTGCTACTTAGGGGTAGCAGTTTTACCTTTTGCTGAGCACTGTGTGTTTGGAATAAAGATATTGCCAGCATTATGCATGTCTTTCTTGTTCAGTACATTGACAGCTAAACAATGAAAAGCAATTAAATCAAATGTGCTCCAGGGTTCCTACCAGAGAATCAGAGTTCTGTTTGTTTGTTGTCACATGGGATGAAACAGGCTGAAAGTATCACCCTTCTTCAGGAGCAGCTTTTTCAAGTATGATGGAAGCAACAGAGAGGGAGGCAAGGGAAGTCTTTGTGGTGCTCCAGCTTCCTTCACTAATGAATTTTACCTCCCTGGTCCTGATAAGAGCTGATTATTTTACTCATTATCTCATCACTGCAAAGTCTCTACTGCTTATGTGCACCCCACTTTCCAGACTTCCTTTGGTAAATTTACAGAAAAGGACTTAAAGAGAAATATTTGAACATTCAAATCATTGCAAATTTGCTGGGTGCTTCCACAACAAGCACTGCATTTCAGCCATCAGGTGCTTTTAAAAGAAGATCAATCACTTGAGGTTGGAATTCCTCCAGCCCTCACACAGGGATGCACGTGGGTTCGGCACAGCCTTCCTTGCAAAGCCCATTTGTTCCCCTTGGGCTGGTCTCACGCAAACAGAATTGTTACTTACCCAAATTATCAGGGCCCAGGCTCCAGCAATGAGCTCTTAGACACACATTTGTGCAGTGATTTTGGTGAAACACTGGCATCCAAACGAAAAAGAAGCAAATAAAGAGATTTGACTCAGCTTGTCTTGTTTCATGGATCCTTTCACATGTAAGAGGCTGATTCCTAACCATCCCCCAGAAATGAGAGATGGAAATGTTCCTGAGGCCAAGAAAAGCAGGGTACTATTTGTATTTTGGATGCAGTGATTAATTGACATGGTCAGGATTTGTAGAGTGCTTTTCTGTCTAGACATGTTTTTTAGCAGGCGTGGTGATAGTTGCATGACAGAAGTTTTCATCTGCTTTCAAGAGAGTCAGTGCTGCCTTTCCAGCAGTGGCCCTGGTGAACACAGCTAATGAATCACTTTGTACACAAACTGCTTTCATTAAAATTACTTGAATTATTTACATGCAGTGACCCGTTTGAACATGTGAAAAAGAAAAATAAGTGTATTTTTATTTGATAATACTTCTTGACTAGTGGTCAAATCCTGCTGGAGACTATGCTCCCTACAGATGATCTTATCATGCCAGAAGCTGAGTGAAACCTCTGAAACCATGTAGAACTGACCTTGACTTGATAACAACTCCCTTTCCTAGCTCTCTCACAGCAAAAGTTGTATCCAGTTTTGCAGAGTTTTAGCCTGAAGCCAGATCTATATAGGAAACGTTCCCAGCATAATAACTTTAGGAAGGAGCAAGGCACTAAAGACAGTCAGAAAAAGCTCTTGTGTAGACACCATTACCTCGACATAAGATACCTGAAATGATGTGACTGTCTTCTGGACTCCATAGTAAAAGCAAGAGGACCATGTGTGGGAATAAGCAGGTTATCTTCTCTTCCAGCTGTGGAAGCAAGGACTGTGAATGACTCCAAAGCCAGAGTCATTCACACAACAACAACAAACCAACCAGCTGCCTGGAGGGACTGAGTTATAACTCAACATTACAAGAGTGTTTGCTCAGCTTGCTAAGCAACATCAAGGGATGGTCCAGATAGCTGCCCACGATCACTTGAAAGGTGGAAACACTGACAAAGTTGAAGCGAGGGGGGGAAAGCAGGGACAAGAGGATACAACTTTGAATAATTGGATGGAAATAAGAAAGGGAGCCAGGATGTGTATCAGGGAAAGCTTCCAAGGGATGAGCAGCATTAGTCTGCAGAAGAGGCTCTCAAAGGAAATGGTGGAATCTCCATAATTTGAAACACTAAACCCACGCTCTACTGTGGGATGGGATGAACGTGTTTGTCCGGCAGTGCTGATGCAGTGATGTAACTGTTTGGGGTGGGGGTTTTCCTGTGCAGCTCAGCTTAATTTTTCCCCTTCAACTCTCCCCTCTAACTCCCTTTATTTGTATCTCTCGCCTTGTGTCTCTCACACGGGTTGTGAAATGTATTCTTCTATTACAGCATTTACCACAGAGGTGGCCGGATGGCTACCTGCTGCAATACTGCAAACAGCAAAAATTAATTGATTAGATGCATTAATCAAGTTACCTCCAAATAGCATGCAAATGGTTCTATAATTATTTCCAGGCTGGTTTCTAATTTCTTTTAACACTTAAAATTATAGCTAGTCTGATCTTCTAATTCCTCTCCTGGGGGAGAGAAGGTGGGAGAAGTGAGGGGAAGGGGAAAGGAGGGAAGGGAAGGAAAAGGGGAAGGGGAAGGAAGGGAAGGGAAGGAAAAGGGGAAGGGGGATGCATTTCTCCTATATGATTTTCATTCTCAGTTGTGCTCCCCATACAAGCACTGAGTGCCATTTCTCCAAGCTGTTTAGGCACCTTATGTCCCTTTAATTTCTATGGTATGTGACAGACATATCTTGGAACTTGTTTCTTTGCCTTAATACTTTAAAATAACTTGGAAGTCTCTCTCTTAGTTCACTGTGTTTTACAAAAGTGAATCTGAGGGAAGACAAATAGATAGTGCAGACAGACTGACCTGCATCAATATACAAAGAAGTGTGTGAGCAAATACTGGACAGCTGAGAGGAACTATGGCATTTAGTAATTTTCTTCCTTGACATCTTTGCAGGTGATCTCTGGTGGCAGAGGAACTGAGAAGTTCCTTTCTCTGCCTGTCCCTCTGTCAGATCTTACTGGCCTCATAGCACAGCTGGCAACAGGGAACATAAACTCATGCCTGAGCTCCTTCTGCACATAGTTTGGTGTACTCTTTCACATGGTGATGGAGCTGGGTTTGAGCTAAGATGCATGAAAGGGAACCTTCTTGGCTAGAAGGGAGGTACTGCACAGGAAAAAGAAGGAAAGAGAAACACTGGGAAATATAATTCTCCTTAATATACTGTACATTC
This sequence comes from Rhinopomastus cyanomelas, assembly GCA_013400115.1. Lineage (NCBI taxonomy): Eukaryota > Metazoa > Chordata > Aves > Bucerotiformes > Rhinopomastidae > Rhinopomastus > Rhinopomastus cyanomelas. The sequence continues at coordinate 413,927 of VXBP01008836.1, forward strand.
TGCTCTCCACTTTCCATTTCCATTGCTCTGAGAATTTGATTACTATCAGTGTAAAAACTTTTCAATGGTATTTTGTGCATTTTAATACTTTTCATACATTTCTCTTTTTATTAAAAGCAGAAATCTAATTAAAATCCTGTACTTGGCACAGTTTAAATTGACTCTGGTTTGAAATGTAGTCTCGCATAGGAAGTATTTATTAGGCTCCAGCAGTCTGGCAAAGCCTATTTACACACAAAAATGATCCTCTCCTCTCCACTGCTGCGTTTGAGGTGGGAATTGGTAACACATTTTACAAGTTGCTTACAAGTTCAGAGACACTGAGGGAACTGGCATCTGAAGATATAAGATGTCCCAGTATTCTACTGGTAGATTCCAACACACACGCGCGCACAGCCGCTCTCTTGCTGTACCATGTGTCTCACAGGAATGCCAGCTTTCGGCAAGGTTTGGAACTTCAGTGATATGTACAGTTTTCCTCAATGACATTGCTTAAGTTTGTAAATTCTTAGATTCTGTGTACTTTACAATCTACTGAAATTATAATATGAAATTGAAGATTTGGGAGCAGTTTTCCTGGAGTAAATGCACTGGAGTAAATTCTTTTCCATTTTCCTGTTTTCCCACATTTATTTTCTTTAAATAAAACATACAGGTGTGGAAGAGGAATTAATAATTTGTATTACCTTGCCCTCCAGTTGAAGCATTATATCATGCTTTTCAGCCTCATTCTGAGCAGACTTTTCACTTCTGAGCTCTTTTTGTAGGGAAGCTGATAGGATCTTTTAAATAAAATCTTCTAATTTGACCCTGTGCTGAAGCTTCCATCCTTACTTTTGTCTCAGAAGGGACTATTTGTTTCTTCCAGTGTTGCCATGAGGCTCTGAAGGATGTCTTCTGGCATTTCTCTGTCTTCAGGTTTGCAGTATGAGCATCTCTATGGGCCGAAGACCTTTAGAGCTTACTGAGTCCAGGAGAAAATTTGCAAGGAACTGTACTACAGCTTCTACGTAGAGGTACTTGTCCTGGAAGAGCTGCCTTGCTACTGTCTTCTAAAATTTTACCTTACAAAAAGTGTTTCCACTGACCCTTTGCTAAAAATTTCCTGTCAGGGCTTAAGCACCAAGCATTTGCTGTTTACATCTGTGTTGCCTCCTGTTTCTTCACTTGGTTTATAAGTTTTTCAGCCACAGACTCCAATGTGAAGCCACATTTTTTATTTAAGTTTCATGATTTAGCACTACCTCAGGCCAGAACAGAAGGGGAACTTCTTATTTGTCATGTTGTGTAATTTTTTTTCACAATAATTACGTGGAAGTTGAATTCAGTGCTGGAAAACAGATTGGCCAGTAGTTGTTTTGATTTCTGTGTGCTTTCTGCAATTGCTCGAGCCGTTGATTCAGTCTTGATCGCACAACAATTTAATTCATTTCAAGTTACTTTGCTTATGCAGCAAATTAATGAACTAAAAGTGGACCCTTCAAATGAGAAACCAGTGCTTGGTATCCCAGATGTGTGGGAAAATGCCCCTACTGTGAGTAGTCATATCTGGCAGCAGGGTGGTACCAAACAGCTGGGCAGCACCAGAGCTGCAACAGAGGATGGCTCACCCATTACTACTTCCCATTGTGTGTGGAGGATTTTCTTTCCTTTCTAAGATAAAAAAGGTTAATGGTTGACTATTTATTCCTTCCAGCCTCCTTAAAGGCATGAGATCAGTGGACCATTTTAATAAAAGTAGACAATGCTTCCTGCCCCTCTTCTCTCTGGCCCTGGGAGCTATTCTTACCAGCAAAGACTGAAGCTCCCCAAACACAACATCATTGGCCTACAACCCCACATCAGTGGTTCAGATTAATCATCCCTACACTGTATAACTTCCAATGACAGGCTTTTACATTTGTGTTTTAAATAGTCCAGGAAATCCAGGTCAAGACTGATAGCTGGGAACTTCAGTTCCTAAGTTTATTCTTCATGTTCTTAATTCTTTTAAGTCTGGGCACCCATCTGAGTTCTGTTGTCTTCCAGGGACATTGGAGCCAACAGTGATATCACTTAATTTCTTTGAGGCATTGTCATCCAAAGAACAGGGTAACATCTAGCATCATATTTACTTACTCATCAGGTGTTGTGAGGACCAGTTATTTAATAGCACTTGTGAGTAAATGCCGTGAATGCCACAGATACCATATTTATCTAATAGTAAACACATCTTTAACAATGTAAGGAAGCAGTACTACTGAATAACTAAGACAGTTCTATGCAGTAAAACACTGACACTATTTCCTTCTGTTTTAAGAAGAATGTCCTGGAGATTCTACACAATTGCCCTTCCACTTAAATTAAGAGAGACAGCATTTCACTACCTGGGATTTAAAACTTGCCTTTCAGAGGGATCATGAGAGATTAGTATCCTCCAAACAGGTCTGCACTGCATCCCAAGAACAGGTAAGCTTTCACTCACCTGCTTTGATCCTTCTTCATTCTCATTTCTTGCTCTGCTTTTACTGCTTCTTGATCTGGTTTGTCACTGGTCTGTTTACTGGCCTGTAGAACACTCCCCTACGTCGCTTCGCTTCAGGAGGACTCTTACCTTGCCTTGCCCAACCACCAAGAGTAGCTGAGTACACGACCACGGGTTTGTCTGGCTGATAATGAGAAGGGAAACAGCTAGGCGGCTGAAATTCAACACGTTGGATATTTTTGGTGCCAGGCTGCATACGAGCACCTTTATTTCGAGGTGAGGTCTCCAGATCACGCCAGAGTAACTCAAAGACTGCTCCTAAGCAGTTTTAGTTCAAACCTATGTAAAACACTCTTATTTCAAATTGAACTGGAATTTTACCAGTTAGCTGTATCAGTTAGGAACAAATCAAACCCCAGTACCCTGAATTCAGAGCTGGGGTGGCTGCAACACTTTAATTGGTGTGACTGGCTGTAATAGGGAAGGCTTGCACTCTGGAAATAATGCATTCAGAGGAAATTCTGCCCAGGGGAAAGTCTCAAGTAATTTCTTCATTTCCCCAACCTCCTTTGCACAGACAGTTATTAAATTTCCTGATGCTTTGTCAGGTTTTTTGTTATTGGTAAGAAAATCTGTTTCCCGCTGGAGTTAAATTGTGTCCTTGGGTTTCCTACATGTCATTCCCCCGCACAAACCCGAGCATTTGGAATTGCAGGAAAGCATTTCCATCACAGTTTTCCCAAGGTTTCACCTTTCACCAAATGATGGTGTTGATGCAGCGCAGGTGAGGTAACTCCAGATGTTTTGTAATGTGTTCTGAGGGTTAGTCTGAAAAACACCCTGATGTGACAATTTCACACATAGAAGGGGAGAGGATATCATCACCCCATTAACTGGAGCAGTCCGTCAGTGTCTTGCTTGAGTGCATTTACTAGATTGTATGAGTTTGATATATCCTTTCCCGTGGTGTTTTTGTTTAGCAAAGCCCTCCTTTTCTGAACACACCAAAGACAACTTACAGGCAGCTTCGTTTCTCCCAGATCCCCAGCTTCATTTTGCAGCCAGTTTTTTACCCAGTTGGTTTTGTCTTCACTGTCACTCATAATCCCTGCTTACCACAGCTCCCTTGTGCTCTAGGACTTGTGTCAGGTTGATGACCTTATGGTTCTTGTGACTTTGCTTCTGAAGAGTCACAGAACCATTAAGTTTGGGGCAAGCCCAACCATCAGGCTGACACCACCATGCCCCCTAATTCATGTTTTCAAGTGCCAGATCTACATGGTTTTTGAACACCTCCAGGGATGGTGACTCTACCGCCTCCCTAGACAGCCTGTTCCCCAACTCTTTGACCCAAGGTCTTGTACAGGGTGCATCTCTGGCCTCAGGGGCATTTCAGGTCCTTCTGCTCAGCCTGAATAAGGGATCAGCCTGGGCTGTGACAACCGAATAGTCTAGAACCTTCAAGTGGCAAGCAGGAGATAGCCCTTAGCCCTGAGGGGTCTGGTCCCTCCAGACAGGTGTCGAAGGAGCTGCTGCTAGTGGATGAGGAGGTTTGCAGCAGGAGAGCAGTTGGCTCTGTCAAATGCACCTGTTCCTAGCAACTGCTGTTGACTCACCTTTCCAGGTAGCATTAATGGCCAGATCTGTTGGCACCGCTCTGCTAGTGACACGTGGATGGCTCACGAGCTGCCCCAGCGTTTGAGCTGTCATTTTTCCAGGCACACAAAAGGCTGGCCCAAACTTCTGTCCTTTCAGTTTTGTTTCTGTTACAGAAACTGGAGTAAAAACACTTGTATGTAATTTTTATTTTTAATTACCACAGGACAAGAGTGTTTTTCATGTAGTTTGAAAGAGTGAAATAGATGTTGCAAACCAATTCACCCTTATTGCATGCAATGGATGCTCTTCAGTGGAGCAGCCTTTTCTGGGCAGTACAAGGTACCCACGCATCAACTACTTTAAATTTGTTTATGGGAAACTACTTTAAAAATAGTGTAACTTGGGGAAATAAGTAGCACCTGGGGCACAGTTATGATGGATAAATTAACAGCAAGGCACACATCAGAAAAAGTACCTCTGCAGTGCAGAAGTGGTTGGTTATTGCAGGGGCATCACATGAACGGTAGATTGCTGCTAGGAACAAAGCAGCATCTAGAAACTCTGGGATTACTCTGCTGCCAGATCTATGACCAGCTCAGAATTTCACATACTTTTCAAACCTCATGTCTTCTTGGGTGGCTGCGTCACGGAACTGACATTGTAGTTTTGCCTTCACTTCGAGAAAACTAGATCATTAGGAGTGAAATGCTATAATGGTCTTTTGTAATGCAGACTTAAATGATACTAATAAAACAGGGTACTGGGATTTCTAGCACGTCAAGAAGCCATTAAAATTATCTGTGCATAATTCTAACTGTAATTGCTAGTATATAAAGGGCCTGAGTTATTCTTAGGGAGGCAGAGTCAACATCTCCTGTTTTCGACTGGAGTTATGGATGTTGTAGGATGATGAACTAAATGACTACCAGGATTTTTGCTTGTCTTGGATTTATCTCTTTTTTGTTTCAATACAAGATTAAAAATCTGCAATGGGTTTTTTTTCCTGTGGCTGGTTTTACATATAAATATATTCCAGAATTGTTATGCTTGGTTCTCCCTGCTGGAGGGCTTGAAAGAGAAAAAGACACCTTTTCACTGCGTTCCTACCCTAATAGAGGCATAGCACCTTCAACCCCAGGTCCTTCTTGGTGCTCGGCGCCCGTAGCAAGGCACTATGCCTTGGCACACCTGGGCTTGACCCACAGCCCTTCTGTCTGGGACTTGCAGTAGTGTCTCCTTCATCTGCCCACCATCTATCACCATGAAGTCTGCCAGTCCCCAGTGTCCCCTTTTCCCCTACCCAGTTTCGCAGAAAGGACTAAAGGCAAAAGGGCAGGTTTATTTAAAAAACTGAGCAGAAACAGGCACTTAAGGTGTTTTGTTCTTTGTGGGTTACTTACAGTCAAACAGCGAATGATGATATCCAATACCAAAGAGGTTGACACATGAGCAGAAGCTGTTGGTTTGTTGAAAAATCATCATCTCATCAGTTTAAAATATTCCCAAACTGTAACCTTTAAATAAGGTTTCCAAATACACTGGATATCCAAAGAGATATTGTGGCCAAATCTTGTGCAAAGGGCCACAGTCAAGAATGTTTGATGTTGTTTGTACATCTGATATACACATGCATTGACCAAGACTTACATAGGAATTCCTTCTGAGAAAAAGTCCACATACAGCTCTTAATTCAGAATGGTCTTTAAGATATGCCACAGGATGGTTTCTACCTTTAATGAGCACCAGTGAAATCCAACCCAGAACAGCTCATGTTGGGAGACAGCATAGGAGGAGCAGGGTCAGGAAATGGAGGTGAGATAGCAGTTAAAGTGAGAACTCAGGATGGTATCACTGTACCTTGCCTGTGATTATCTTCTGCCTTAATCACTTCTTGTGACTGGTTCAGGGCAGAGAGAGGCAGGACTGCTTTCAGAAGGTTGTCTGCTGTCCCAGACACTAAAATGCTGACTCAACATCTTAAGTAATTGGTACAAGAAAATAAAACTTGAACATATTTAATGTCAATAAATTCAAGCAAACTGCCTTCCAGCAGTGCCAGGCTTTTCTGGATTCCACTGTATCACCTGCAAGATGCTGTATTCAGCATCACAACTAGAAATCAAAGCAACCTTTCAAAACCATGTCTCACAGTCAATTGGGCTATGAGCAGAAGGGCTGGTAGACCACCACTAAACAGTGCCAGATGCTCCTTTTTGCCTGGAACTTAAGACTGAGGGTGCTGGTAGCAGCTTATTTTCAGTGAGACCAAACCATACAATTGTAAAGTGTCCACCTTGCAGGGAAGAGCATGAGTCATGGTTGGAGACACCACTGAACCACAACTGAGCCACTATTCTGGAGCACACACTCACTTCTGCCAGCTTGGAAACCAGTTGTGTGCAGGGTTTTACTTCATATCTGCCACAGGTGAAGGGCACATGTATGGTGAACTGTAGTGGTCTGTGGTGACATTATGCAAACTACAGGGCTGGGAAAGAGTGGCTGCCCTTTGGAAAAGGACTTGGAGATGTAGTTTGGCATATGGATTAATATGAGCCAGCAGTGTGCCCAGGTGGCCAGGAAGTACAATGACATCCTGGCCAGTAACAGGAATAGCCTGTAGTACCAAGGAAGGGTTATTGTCCCCGTACTCAGTACTGGTAAGGCTACACCTTGGGTACTGTGGTCAGTTCAGGGTACCTCACGACCATGAGGACATTGAGATACTGGAACAGGTCCAAGGAAGGGCAGCAAAGCTGGTGAATACTCTACAGCACAAGTCATATGAGGAACGCCTGAAGGAACTGGGGTTGTTTAGCCTGGAGAAAAGGAAGGTCAGAGGAGACCTTTTCAACCGTCTCAACCGGTAGCAAGGTAGGGGTCAGTCTCTTCTCCCAAGTGACATGCAATAGGACTAGAGGAAACAGCCTCAAGCTGTGGCAGGGGAGGTTCACATTGAACAGTAGGAACCATTTCTTTACCACAAGGATTGCAAATCACTGCAACAGGCTGCCTGGGCAGTGGTGGAGTCACCATTCTTGGAGGTATTTAGAAGATACATATATGTGTTATTGAGGTACATGGTTTAGTGGTGACCTGTCAGTGCTGAGTTAATGATTGGAACTGGTGATCTTCAAGGTCTCTTCCAACCAAAATCATTTTATGATTCTATAACTCTTAAAAAATGAGGAGCTCAACCTTGTGCCTTATCCTGTACTGTCTCCTGTTCTGGTAGATACATCTTCTGCTGTCTTTCTGAAATCTAGATTCTAATTTATGTTCATGATGCACAGAAATAACATCAACTTCTGAGCACATTCTGATATGTGCCTAACAGGGTATAGCTCAGTGAACATGTGAAACAGTTTTCCAGCTCACTTCCAGCAAGCAGCTATATTTGCATTAGTACCATCTTGCACTAATCCTACACACACAGCAAGAGGTTTATAAGTATTATCAGTATAACTGCACAAAATTAATATGCAAAGCCCAGTAAAATCAGCACTATGTCTCCTGGCCAGTGAGAAAACATCTCCACAACTATTATACGCCATCAAATTTCTTTCAAGCACTTCAAGCATTAGTTCTGAGCACACTGGAATTACACTCACATAACATGTACCTTTCCGAGTCTCCTTCTCTGGAGATGTTTAAGACCTGCCTGGATGTGTTCCTGTGTGACTTGGTCTAGGGGATCCTGCTGTGGCAAGGGGATTGGACTGGATGTTCTTTTGAGGTCACTTCCAATCCCTGATGATTCTATGATTATTTCTGATTTCATGGGTTATTTTTTTATGTGGGGTTCTTGAAGATTACAAGTGATGAGCACATTTTCCAGCATGGTGTCTCTATCAGAATGCTGAGAGATATATGAGGACAGCAACCCCTGGTTTCCCTGGTCATCTTCAATAGGTCAATAGTTATGGGAAGCAGGCACTGGAAGACTATGAGCTTTGCAATTATAGTTTCAAGCTAGCACAGGGGAGGCAAATAAACATGCAGCCAGAAAATGGGGGATAAACCAACCTGTGGAAGAAAGCTTGTGTATTTGCTTCACTGTAAGGTTGGGGAAGATATTATGATGGAACAGTTTCTCTGCTATAGCTCAGCTTCCAGCACTCATTTCCCCAAGATCATAGAATCATTAGGGATTGGAAGGGACCTTGAAAGATCAAGGTTAATACTTCTGTCTGTCCCTAGACCAGTATGGAACATTGGGGAATACGTCCTGAGTGCTCCATCTCAGAGCTTTAATCCTGATCTAGAATTTGTACATAAGGATGGAAGCTTTATTAAAGTGCTTTTAAATTCAGGCTAAGGTGGCATTATGGACTTGGCCCTAACGGAGTTTGAAGTGCCTCTCCACCAGTGCAGTGCAGCAGCTGGCAGGCTTTCCTGTTCGCCATGAAGCGAGTCTGCCCGGCTCACAAGTGGAAGCACTCACCGCGGCCACTGAATTCAAGCATCGGCAAGTGCTCTCTCTGGTGGTGACTCGGTGCTGCAAACACGTGAGAGCTCCGACGGGGATGTCACTGCAGCCAGGCACAAGTTGACTGTATGTGATCCTGCTGTGGCAGGGGGATTGGACTAGATGATCTTCGGAGGTCCCTTCCAATCCATAATGATTCTAAGTTCATTCGGTAATGGTCAGGTCTTTGCGAGCTGAGGCACCAAACATCTTAGCCCTTCTTCCTCCTACTGCAGCTTCACCTCAGTGAGAAGACTAGTGCTCTTCTCCTGGGCCAGTCTGAAAGAAAAGGAAATGATTACCCTGTATCTGCAGAACTAAAAGGTCCCCAGCAAGATACATGTGCCCTGTGTCTCTAGGATTATGTATTAATATGGTCAGCCTACAGCACGATCCATCTTCATGCCTTTCTCCACCTTTCCTCGCCTCTCTTACTATGGACACTTCCACAGCCATTCTGTTTCCACCTCCACTGTTTTCATAGCTCTGTTTCTGGCCATATTTCAATTACCTCTCTGGAAGGGGAATTGCCCCTGTGTGCTATCAGCAGTGGAAGACCTCAAGGTAATATTTTAGAAGGGAGTAAGTGAACAATATACAACCCATTAATATCAATGATGGTGTCAGATCAATGCCAGTAACAGTGATGTTTAGAAACTTGAATTAATACTATTATGCTGCCCACTCAGCTCCAAGTGTTTTCAGACACAGTAGTCTATTTGCATTTTATTATGATGTATATCTTCTGAAAATTCTCATCATCGTGGGGACATCAGGGAAACTAATATTGATGGTGGGAGACAACCATTCAGATGGGTGATAATACAACACTGGGTTGATAATACAGCACCCTGCAGTTGCACCACTGGGACGTGGAGTGTTCTCAGGATGAACCTCCCTCTGCCAGCTCCCTCTCACCCCCTCCAGGCTCACCAGGTCCCTTCAGGGCTTGCAAGCCTCCTCCTTGCCCTGCCCTGTTCCCGGTTTTCCTTACTGGGTCTTTCTGTGAAGCAGAAAGTGTCAAGCACCAGGCAGAGAAAAGGAATATGAGAAAAGCATTTGGGCTTTAAAAAAAGATATATTACAAAGATTACTTAAGAAATAATAACTAACTCTCCTTGTTTCCCTTTTTCTTTCCATACTGTGTGTGGGCTGAGATGCCTAGGGACCTCAGCCTCAACAGTTCTGTCTCAACAGTCGGAGAGGTTGCCTCCATCAGCCGGGCGCCCATAGGCATATTTTAAACAGCCTTGTCAGTCTGGGTAATTCTCATCTGTTTCTTATTCTCTGACCTGCCAGGATTAAGAAAAGAAAGGCTCTCAGGAGGTTTTTCCCAGCAAAACTAGAAAAATATTATTGCCATTTACGCAATATTCTGGTGAGTCTTTACTGAAATACCCCATAGAATCCTATCAGGATCAAGGAAGTGGGGGCTGGCTTCCAGGAGCCTTGCAGAGCTTCACTGGTTTAGTCTGGCAAATGAAGGCTGAGTGGGGTGTGATTGCTGCTGAATATGTTGTGGGGTTAACGTGGAGAAAAGAGGGGAGCTGCTTACTCTGAAGAGTGATACTGGCACGTGATAAAATGGATCTAAACAGATCATCAATACACTTGGCCTCAGTTTTAGAAGGAAGCACCCACTACCCCAGGGCAGTGAGGAAGTGGGGGTCAAAAAGTGGAGTCAGACTGACAAAAACACTGCTATGTGTTTACAGAGAGTTGTGTGCTGCAGCAGTGCCACGGCAGGGGGGTCCCTTCAGTGATGCAGAAGGACCGCTCAGTCCTATTTCCACATAAATAAATGGATAATAACATCGACACCAAAATCAGCCTTCAGAGACAGCCTCAGAGTCCTCAGCCTGCTGAGATGAAAGGCAGGAGATGGGGAGGGACCTCATATTTCACGCCACTATTGATTCAATATCTCAGCTAATAGCAGAGAATGGCACCAGTTTGCACTCAGTTCACACTTGGAAGGTTTTTTTATTTATTTTAAACACAGAGACTAGAAATGATCTCATTTAAAAAATCAAAGCTCGGATTCTGCAGATGTTCAAGAATCTTTGATGGGAGTATGTTGAGGGACTTCTGAATCATCAGTGATTCAGCTAAAGTGTGTTTGAGTAGGATATCATTCCTTCATTATAAAAGATAATAGAAGAAGCAGGGACACCTCACAGAAGAAGCAAGAACACCAACAGTAGCTTCTTTCTTCATTTTGGAAAGCATTGATGTTCCCATTCAGATCAAGTAGCAGTATCAGCTTTGCATGGAGTCTTTTATTCTGAACCGCTCTTGATGATGACTGGATATATAATTCTAGAGCACCAGACTGAGATTACTGTGCCCCATTCCTCATACAATTTCTAGTCAGGAAAATGAGAAGATTGTTTTCCTGGCAGCCCATTTTTTCTTTTCCTCCTCCTATCTTTTCCTAAACAGTTTCATACTCTAAGAATCAATTTAGGGTAATAGACTTCTCTGCTTTTTATTTCCTCCTTTCACGCTATGTTAAAGGAGTCTGTCGTTCAGCATTAAAGGGAAAATATTCTAGCAAAACTTGATTGCATTTCCTTGCTAATTTTATTCAGTCTGCAGAAATGTTGAGGCCATTCACTGGATGTTGCCCATCATTTCGTGAGTCAGGCCTTTATGCAACCCTGTGTACTAGTGGCTGCAGAATCATTTATACCAAGAGGACTGCAGTAAGTGCTCTCAATTGTCATCAGGATATCGAGTTGCTCACGGGGCTAGTGTGGCAGGTTACATGGCTGAAATGGAGATGCCCTTTGCAGTTGTGTCATCCCACGCTGATTATCTCTTTTCCTATCTCTGCACAGAAGACTGGAAAAACAATTTTTGCCATTCAAGGCAGATGATTATGAACCAAAAAAGCTGATTTCTCATTGAAGGAAATGAGCCTTGTTTGCCTCATCCGCTCATTCTTTCAAGACTGGTTATTAAACTTTGTCAGTCATATTCACAACAGGACATCTGAATTTTCCCTCTTGCAGTTGTAAATGATGTGTTAGAAACACCAGCTTTCCCTCAGCTCAGTCTCGTCTGGATATGCACGGGTTACTGCGCTGGCTAATTACATTAACTGGCAATTAGTGGAAGTTGTTCTTATCGAGACCAATCCTGAGCACCCTTGTGTGCTGATGCCTCACACACCAAGCCAAAGCTCTGTGTCCCTGCCAAGGGAGTTTATGAGAACAATGACTCTGTGGGAGGGGGCCTGTGCCCACCATGCAGCAGTCCCGTGCCCTTTGCTGGAACCACTCCTCAGTCAGACACGAGGGATGTGAGCCTGCCCCACAGAAAAGTTAGACATGAACACATAATAAATGCACCTTCAACAGAGTGGTGTTCCTTCTGTTGCAAAAAACCTTCCTACGTCCATAACTCAAAAGGAATCCCCTAAACATTGCACCTGCGGCTTTCCACTTGCTTATTCCCTGAAGCAAAGCACTTGGTGTTCAGCAGGCAGATGCTCACCACACCTTCTGAGTCTGCACCAGAGCCCAGCAGAGAAGCTCTCCTGAGCTGCTCTGCAGTGACACTGGATCAGTCCATAGGAAAGTGTGTGTCTGCACTGCGATCGATAAAACATCAACCAAAGGCCCTGTCTTTCCTCTCTGCAGGCAGTCCTCATGGGAATTGCTCTCTCCTTTGTCTGCAACAAGAACTGCCTCCTCTTTCGAAAAAGAGATCAGAGAATCATAGAATCATTGGGAGTAGAAAGGAGCTCGAAAGATCATCCAGTCCAGTCCCCCTGCCACAGCAGGACCACCTAGACCAAGTCACACAGGAACACATCCAGGCAGATTTTAAGCATCTCCAGTGAAGGAGATCACTGTATAACAACCACCTTCTTGTAGTGTTCACTTTCTGCTGTAGGAGACTCAGGACTAGTCAACAACATAATCAGAGCAGGATTCAAAAATGTGTAAATGCCACCTTTATCTTACCTTAGTGTTGGTGCCTCCTGCTGTAGGTACTCGGGTGTTAACGCAGTTCCTACTTGTGGGTGAGAAATACCTTCAGTCTGCTCATTGTCCACGAGTCAGTCACTGCCACGCTTAGTGTGTTCACATCTCCTTTCCCAGACCTCAGGTACCACCGTGGTGAACACAACAGGGAGACTCATGAGGAAAATTTCCTATCTAACAGTATTTTTCGTTTAGAACAGAGTGTGAAGAGTTTGCAGCACAGAACCCATAGGGCCATTCTTGCGATACAGACCATGAATCGTGAAACACCTGCCCACTGAGCACACTCCTCAACAAGTTACCAGAGCAATTCCATCAGCTGCTGGAACAGCTCATGATATCTGATGGGTCACAGAACAAGCGGCGTGTACGCGCCCCACCACATCTCTGCAGACAAAGCCATTGCCACACAGATCGCAGGTACGGCTTTGGCTCCCTCCTGGAGGCACCAAGGTCTTTAATGGACTTTTTGCAACACTAATGACAAGCAATTATGTCCTGGTCCATGACATTAAATGCACAGATGTGGCAGCCCAGATCTTGGAGGCTGTCACAAATTGACACTAAATAAATTGCTTGGGAACCTGGCTGGGTGCAGCAGGTATTTTCTTTGAAAATAGCTCAGTGTTTTTTCTCTGCAGACTGCATTGGAACAGCAATGCAATTGCTTCCTGTTACGAGGATTAATTGACCCACTCCGTTACTTCGAGCCAGTGAAAGTTAAACAGGGACATAAAATCTGAGCATTAGTCAGTTTTTTAGAGCCTCACCAAGGACCTTTGTTTTCTATCGCATCTCATTAGCTCTATCGCTCTGCTGCCAAACCAAATGACGACATGTGAGTATGTGCTGTGTGTGCAAACTCTATTAAAGTGAAGTTGTTCAAGTTGCCCAAACACAGAAAAGAGAGGGAGTGTCAGACTTCAGAGTTTAAGTGCATTAAGGCTGAAGTCTGCCCACTTTCCGTTCTATTTCCTCGAGTAAATTTGCTTGGCACCCCTTACTGATAAACCTGAACAGTACGTACACGCTGACACAACCCCTGGCTAACAGAAAGTGCTGTGGGAAGAAGTGCCATCTTTTTAATGACTGAAACAATCCTTTAAAGAGGTTTCTGATCACTTTCTTGTAATCTGAAAGCCCAAGAAAAAGCTCACAGAATCACAGCATCACAGAACATTAGGGATTGGAAGGGATCTTGAAAGATCATCCATTCCAACCCCCTGCCCCAGCAGGATCACCTAGATCCAGTCGCACAGGAACATGTCCAGGCAGGTTTTAAACACCTCCAGAGGAGACTCCACAATCCTGTAGCTCAGACCTACAAGTTTTAAAACTCTTGCACAGACCTGAGATGATAAACCAAGATCAGTGCAGAGTGTTGCTGCCTTGCTGCTCAACACAATGGATCCATAGCCATTGTCTGTGTTTCAACGAGAGGATGTCTCTAGTAACCGCTTTGCTGTGTGCAGTCACAGCCTTAGTCATGGCTATGGTCTATCTATCAGAGACCACCTGGATAGATAGGCAGGTCCACTTGGGTTACTGAATTCAGCTGAGCTTCCCACTCTTATGTGGAACATATCACATCTTTGAAGCTAATCAAGCACCATATTAAGCCTCGAGATTTTTTTTTTTACTCTGAGATGATGCTTCTTATCTTCTTAAATCTGCAAAATCATGAGTTAGAGCAACAGAGTTCATTAGAAGTGGAGCCTTTTCAGATGGTCAGACCCACCTTGTTCCTAACAAAACACCTGTCAAGCTCAGACTGGTTCCCAAAGATGCATTTACCTCTGTGTAAGTAAGAACCACTTCCAACCATGAAGAGCACTGATGCAGCTGGAATGCATGTGTCTATATACCTGGGAGATAGAAATGCACGTGAGTGAATGTAAGATACACAAAGAACACTCTCCATAGAAAAATCAAATTTAAATCAAGGACAGAGTAAGATTTGTAGAAATTGCAAGAAACATTACACTGGGAATTAGTCTTTAATGGAATACATCGGTTACTTTGATCTTCCATCGAGCCGCAAGTTGGGCATAATTGCTTTGCCCCCTGTTTTTAACCTTCTAGTTACTCTAAGACTCCTCAGACTTTGAAAAAGTCCCAAGAAAATATTAGGTCCTCTCTTCAGTCAGAGGCAAACAGCGTTGATTGTGCTCTGCATGGCACTCACAAGTGGGAAGTGGTGGAAGTCGTTACCACTAAACCCACCCCATAGCTGACACGAAGGACAAATTTGTGCCAACAACCTACCATGGTCCCTTCTTCCTTAGGTGTGTAGTGACAAGGTTGCACAGGTGGTGTGTGCCTTGGTGCTGAGCTCCTTGCCTGTGTTCCTGCTTGGCTCCAGACTGTCTCAGGAAGAATCACCCGTAGCCATGACTTTCTGGAAGTCTTGGGAAGAATAAGAAGTGGGTGAAACCCAAATTAGACCTAGATTTGCCTCCCAATAGCATGACTGAGAGGTCATACACTTCTACTCATGCCATTGGCACAGAAGAACCCCCACAGCATAAGGAAGAGTCAGTGCCCATGTTAGTCATTAAGGCTTTAAAAATCTTGTCTGACATTCAAAGTGTGAGGAATTAATGATGCAGCAATTAAACTAATGGGAAGAGTGAAGCCGCCGGCACCTCGCAGTTAGGCAGGTGCCCAGCAATCTCTCCTATGAGCCATTCATAGATGGACTGTGAAGTGAGGACACGTTTGAAGCCAAGGAGAAGATAAATTAGTAAACAAGCCTGGGATAAACTACAGTAAGAACCTGATCTTTTAAACCACAGTAAAAAAAAGTCCTCTAGCAGAGGAAGTTGTGGAGACTGGACGTGACACCACACTAGAAAGTGTGGAAGCAGTAGAGTCCTGATGATGTTGGCTCTAGTTTAGATACCATGAAAATGTCTCCACATCCAGCCCTTCAGGCAGCCCCAGGAGACAGACAACAAGATCAAGCTGTGTTTCAGCAGTGTTTTACACATGCAGACCACAGAGGGCCCTCATATGGAGGTTATGCAAACACAACCATCAGCTTGTGACCACATGACAGCATGACAAGGAGAGGTATCACAGTGCCAGAGTGTCCCCATCAGCCTCCAACCTCCACCACCAAGCATCTCAGTCACTCCAGCTGGCTGTTCCTGAGCCCTGGGAAGCACCCGTGTCACAGCAGAGATTGTCACAAAATGATTGCCCAGCCTCCCTCACTTCTCATTTACCCAACAGCACTGAGCAGAGTCTCCAGCTGTCTGCAGTTACTCATCTGTCCATGTGAAAGGAGCCCAGCTGCACACTTGGGGAGGCTGAGGAAGAGAGGGGCGACTGGAACGACTGGGGTCGTTCTGCAAATGGGACCACAAAGCAGCTCATACTTTCTGAGGTGGATGTGTGGGATGAGAGCTGCAAAGTGATCTCAAGGCATCAAGAAGCCCTTCCCTTCCATTTCTGGCTGCATCATAAATACCTTGTAGTAATTACAGGCTTTTCTGCGTGCCGGGTGTTCCGACAGCAGAGCTGGGGCATGCAGAAAACAAAAGCACTGGCTAAGCAATGCTTTCAGAGCGTTGGGACACTTTCATTCAGAGTTCAGGCCAAGGGGAGGATGATCTGGTACCTAAACTATTCTGAGAGGTTCAGTCAAGCTCTGGCTCTTTTGCAACCCAGTGGGAGGCAGAGCTGAAGGCCATATATGTAGATAAAAAGAGGCTGAAGAGAGAGGAGTTTTTGCTCTATCCCTGCTGGCTCAGGCACACATCTTAACCCTTCTAGCATCAGCTCTGACGAGCACGGAACAGTGTCTCTGCCCAAGCTCCAGAAACCTCCACCAGCTGTGCTGCACCGCTGTTTGCACAAAGCACAGAGCTAAGGGGAGGACAACTCGGCGCAGACAAACAGGGGCTGCGTAGCTGCGTCCCGGGATGGACCCAAATCCCCAAAGCTCACAGCCGTTTCCTAGAGAAAGCTGGGAGGGAGTACGGGGCTGCAGTCCTGGGGGAGGTTGGATTTAGTGGCAGGGAGTTTTCTGGTGCTTGGGGTGGTCCTCCCCAGTGCTGCCTTGGCCTGGCTCCCAGATGCGTGCACGAGGGAGTCTTGTATGTATGTGGTGCCTGCAGGGGCTGCTGCACACGTAGAGTTCAGGACTGGGACGGATGAAGGAGGGAAGGAGAGAAAGCTCCTGAAGTCAGAGGGCTGCAGGGAAAAGCAGCTCTGCCCCCTCTGTGAACTGAGAACACAGGGTGTAGAAGTGCTGGGAGCTATATGCTTCGTGTGTCCCTTCCAGTCATGGTAGGTGTAAAACCCATGTTTCACTGGCCCTCCTACCCTGCCCTTCCCTGGAGGCTGCAGGCATTGTGTTGGCTGTTGGGCACCTGGATGGAGCATTCTGGATGTGAACAGAAGGACCAAAGGGAGATGAAGCCACAATGACTTGCAGTTGCTAAGATTCTGTGAATTAGTCTGAAAATCCTCTACTAACTTTTCCTAGGGGAAACATGAAAGGAAAGAGGATAAACAGTCATTTTCAAAGTTCATAACTCAGCAAAGTCCAGGTGAAATTTTACAGAAAATGGAAAAGAAAATGCATTTCCATGGCTCCTTCTGCAGCATTTGAAAAGCCAGATGCAAATACCTCTGAAGAGAAATCTCTCAGTAACAGAAAGTACTAAATGATCCAAACAGATGGGTTAGGACTGACAGCGGAGGTACCGACACGGCCCTGCACAAGTCCCTTTGGAGACTGCTACAGCCAGTCCCTGGTTACTGAGAGATTTCCGGGATGTCTTCAGCACTGTGTGTGTGTGTGTGTCACTGGGTGCCTGCACACTGGTACCCTCATCCAGTGACGAGGCATCACAGTGTGCCTGCCCTGCCCAGCAGATCATACAGGAGTCAGACAATGACCAAACTCCTGGCAAATGGACCAAACCAGGTCCTCTCACCAAAAAGTCAACAGTCTGAGTAGGCACCAGTAAGGACAGTGCAGCTGGGATGGCTCCTGTTTATTCATGTTTAAAATGGAAGCAAGAACCATTTCTAAAGAGCCAGTTAGAGAGAGAAAAACAAGTAAAGAAATAAACAGAATGAGCAGGATGGGCCATTCAGGTTCCAGGTTCAGGAAATGAAGAACAAGTGTTTTGTGCATTAGACTGGTCAGTTTGAACCCCTCAAGCACCACTGTTGTCTTCCTCAGTGCTAAGCCCCCTGCTATTTTGCTCAGACCTCTTCTGAAAATAGTTACTGGAATAAAGTCATTCAAAGATCACTCTGCTCCCTGACACAACTTCTACAACGTGACTGCTTTATACACGCAGACGTAGGCGTCTGTGTTTCACGCAGTTAGTAAGATACAAAGCTGAGTTCACGAACCTAGGAAGGAGGTCACAGTGGTGGCTCATGGCTCTGACCTCAGACATTCACAGAGCTCAGCCACAACAGGAGACTCAACCCTCTTGTTATCAGAACCCATAGTATCCAGAGTTATGGGCTAGCTGTTTTGTTTCAGTAGCCATTCTGAGCGCTGTCTCAGCTTGGTGTCCGATGAGAGAGGAGTTCATCATGTTTGTAGCTGACACCTTCTCTAGAGTAGGACTTCTGCTGAAGGTGCAAGTGACTGCAATACTTCAGATACACATTGTGCACAGTCAGGACAGCAGTAACACGAGGTCACAAGCCACATGGATGGAGGAGAGGGATTGGAGAGCAGTTCCTTGCAGCCCCTGACCAGAGCAGAGCTGTGTGAACTCCTCCAGAATCAACCACATGCCGGCCCGTAAGCTCAAAGTGAGGCTGCTCCTCCCTTGGTTCGCAGGCAACACCAAAGGCTCCAAACTCCAACGAGGAAAGGCTTGCAAAGCCAGAGGGTGAGTGGGAACAAGCTTTCCTCCCTGCACACGGGCTGGAGAGACCTTTCAACAACAGTGGTGGGTGAAGCTTGGTCCTTCCCTAGGACACTACTGTTCTGTGATCCTGTGACCCAGATGCACTCAACTGATTTCTCCTCCCGAGAGGTGAGCGCACGCTCGTGTCAGTGGGCAAACATACTGCACCCAGGAGTTTGTTGACTCTTCTAAGTGATATTATTATTAGCCCTTGTTCAGAGGATGGCAGGCAGGCAGCCAGTAAAGCACTTAGAGTTCACCATCGTCCATTTGCTCCTCTATAGATCTGAAGACTGGAGAAATTTCCCTTTTTAGGACTTACTTGGAATATGGTTAGTGGGCCCCTTGCCACGTTGCTATCCAAGTGTGTCCGTGTGCTTTAGGCAGAGGTGTGTGATAGATGTTTTATCAGCGAGGGACTCCTGATGGAACAGGATCTCCATCCGTTCCTCTGCTGTTTATCTGTGCAGCAGAGCTGCTGCTGGTGTCCTCCAAACACGTTGCGGGGTAACAAACATTTTACCCTGCAATGAGAGGGTTGTACAAGCACACATACACATAGCCTGCCAGATCTCAGGGAAATTACAGTTAAAATTAAAAGGCCTTATTTTTAAACAGCTGAATAGGGTGGGTTTCTTTTAGTTGTTATTGTTATAATTTTGAGAACAGCCGGGAGAGCAGCGTCTGGGATCCTAGACAGGATAGAGCGCTGGTACCACGGCACTGTGGGTGCTGAAACACCATGCAAACGTAGCCCTGTCCCCATGTCTGTGCAATCCAAGCAGTCATTTGTGCTGCTTGTCCTGTGACCTTTCAGGATGTCACCTGGCCAGCACAGGCCTGGCAGGGTCCATTGCAGAGCTGACATCGCTGGTCTGGCAGCTGAGAAGGGTGATTTACGAGCGGCCTCAGTTTATGAGGAGGGTTCACATAAAACTGGCTATTCCCTGAATTCCTTCAGGGTTCCACATTCACTGCTTTGTAACTATGGACAAGATCAAAGGTATAATCATGTTAAATTATGTTAATTTTCAAAAGCATCCTTTGGCCACCTCAGTCTTGGGCCATCTGGCTGTTTGACAGCTTCTACCTCAGCTCTTGCAAGCCCTTGCAGAGCTCCCGTACTTCACCCACACTGCTTCCCTGTTCCCAGCTCACACAAGGTGAGTTTCCAGAAGCTGATTTCCATCTGCTCTCTGATGAGCCTGGGGAGGACCTGGAGCGTATCGCTGCCCGTTAGCTTACGGTACTCCTAGCAATGTCTGGGAAATGGTTTGTGTGCCGCAGAGCTGGAGCTCTTCCTTCCAAAAGGGAGGCAGAACAGCTGGGGGGTGGGCAGTACCAACATGCCTCTTACTCACTGTGCAGCCCGATTCACCCGCGTTGTGCTCTGGTGCCCGTAGTGCCACACGTGCTCCTTGGTTTCCAAACGCATCTGCTTGGGGTGATGCGAGCTGGTGGGCAACAAGTTCAGCTAACAAGCAGCTTGCACTCCAAACACATACGATTTCCTACCCTACGCTGAGACCTGGCAGGACTCATCCAGCACATTCCCCATCAAAGAGACTTTAGGGTGTAGAGAAGCCAGTTCTACCACAAACCGCATAAATGGATGGAGGGACAACATGATGCCACCTTCAAATTCTTGCCTTGGAGACAGGGACAGCTCTGGGACACTAGTTAGGACTTGTGAGGAGAACAGCTCACCAGGTCACACGCAAGGTGACTGCTCCCCTCAGCCCTACATAGGTTCACAGGACTGGGCACGTGGCCTTCAGAAGCCTTTTCTGAGCGCATCAGCTCCTGCCACGCTCCTTCTGCCTGGTTCTCCAGCCTGTGAACTTTCCCAGACACATTCCAAGTGAGTGTCTGCTGACTTAACACCTCCAGACCTTTGAGATCCATTCGGTGTGTCCTTCACAGGCAAAATGCTTCACATAGTCCTTCCCTACAGCTCTTGGTGAGGTTTGAGTTGGTCCAGGCTGTGGGTCTCCAACAAGTAGCAGATGAAGCTCTGTGATCTGCAGGCAGCTCTGCTGGCTTTTTTGAGTTGAACTGGTGTGTGCCCAGTCCAGTGTGTGAGTAAAGTGGGAAAATAAACAAATAAACGTAAGACTGTGGCTTTGGAAGCACTGAAGCAAGAGTGCGAGTCCCGTGGACTTCAGTGGGCTGCAAGACCTATGAACAGGGCTTCTCACTGCAGTAAACACACTCTGATTAAACTGGACATGGAAGGAACAAGCTCTTTTACATCCAAAACCAATATATCTTGTGGCTCATTAAAAATGAATATTTGAAAGTAGCAGTCATATTACATTTTCTTTGCATCCTTTGCTTCTGGAGAAGCCTTCAGAGACACCGCTGGCAATAGATTCCTTACAAGCAACATCTTGACAGTGGCATGTCTTTTGTTTCCTGGCTCTCAAGGTTGGCTGTTAACTTCTTTCAGAAAGCCCCAAGCATCTCCAGTTTTCAAATCAGGTTTCTCTGAAGACTTCTTCACTCACTGTCCCGACACATGGATCATTCTTTTGAGCATTTAGGACATGGAACTCAGGCAGCTTGTTCTGTCTCTATGTGGCACTGAGAGCACTTTAGGAATATGGGGGATGGGGGGAACAACAATGAACCCTTTTGCACAGAAAACTGGCAGCTAGCAAGGATGCTTAAGATTGGGGAACAGAAAGATGTTAACTCCAAAAATGTCTGGGGCTCAGGCTGTGTTGAGAAACAACCACATTTCTTTTCAAGAGGGCTTCTCTTGAGCCATGTCAGATAGAGAAGTGGAGCACTGAACATGTAAAGACTTTCTTTACTAAATTATTTAGTGCTCATGAAAGGTGACAGATGGAGAGCCTTGGGGACC
Organism: Rhinopomastus cyanomelas; assembly: GCA_013400115.1. Lineage (NCBI taxonomy): Eukaryota > Metazoa > Chordata > Aves > Bucerotiformes > Rhinopomastidae > Rhinopomastus > Rhinopomastus cyanomelas. The sequence continues at coordinate 435,201 of VXBP01008836.1, forward strand.
CAAGTCTTCTTTTTATCTGCAAAACCGCCATAGAATGAAAACTGACAAATTCACCAAGCTCCTTTAACAGGCAGCTCCCGTGGCTGCCTGAGCCCAGACCTGCAGCTCTCAGCCCCAAGGGGATGGATTCGCTTTGCCACCCTGCAGCAATATGGGATGAGGGCGATGCGTGGTGTGAGAGACAAGGCAGAGACCCAGTGCTTCTCTGGCAGAAGAGCTGGTGCTTGCTTGACCTTCACATATTCTGCTGGCAGGCTGCTATTACACCCAGCAGTGGATCAGCCTTGGGTTTGAACCAGTTCAAGGTGAAACATCCAGTGAAGAACGTGAAAGACATTCCCTATTGCCAGGGGTGGGGCTGGGTGAGGTAATGGGCTACTTGCTATCTGTCTCCCAGTTTTAATGGTCCCATAAGCCATCCACTCCTCTGAAGCACTCGAGATTTGTCAAGCGTAGTCAGTGCGTGTGGGCACAGGGATCTGCGGCTAAACAAGCTGATGAATCTCTGTCCACACGGTCAAAGTCAAGCACATCACAAATAACAGCACGGTAAACAAGAGAAGGGCCAAGGAAACCCATGGCTACCATTTGCCAAAGCACAGAGAGGTAAGAATTTTGCAGGTGAATTTTTCTGTACGCAGAGCCAAGACAGAAGGCAAACCTCTCCATCGTGAGCTACAGGCAGCGACAGTCTGAGCTGCGACTGTGTCATCCTTGGTGCAGGGGCACTATCACTGCTGCTTAATGTGCTGATGCAAATGGCACTCTGAGAGCTCAGAAGTACCATCAGCCTGCCTGAAACACATGTTGCTCTCTTCAAGCCAGAGATCACAGCACCCGTTGGACAACTGACCACACAAATAGGAAAGAGGCCACGAAGGAGAAGAGCTGACAGAGCTCTCGTCTCAGCCCAGCAGCACGTGAAAGGAATGAGCCACAAGGAGCCTCTAGGTTAGAAAAGGTGTGTCCATGGGGCTGTGCCCTAGGGGTTGGAGAGAAGAGTTTGCTTCTCAGGCAGAAGAAATCTGATTGCAGAAACAAGCTTCAAGTCCTGAGAAGGTTCTCTTAGGAAACAGCATCAGCTGACTGGTGCAGCTGACTGTAGAGCTCTCAGACAGAGATAAAAGCAGTTATCAGTTGCCTCAGTCACCGGCAGCTGCCTCCTCAGGAGGAGGGTTGGGTGTGCCAGCAGGCTCCACACCCAAGGAGACTGTGAAGAAAGGAGGTTCTGCAGTCCTTGGGGAGGGAATGTGTCTGTGATCTGGTTCTGATGCAGTCCAGATCTTGTCTGTGCTCTTCTAGGAAGAGCCTCAGGACACCTGCAAAGGAAGTGTTCCTGCTGGAACTCCAGACCCCTCCTCTGGAGACTGGCCAGTGTGATTCGGGCTGGCCTCTAGCGCTGAACCAGTGCCAGATCATGGATGAGTATGAGCAGTGCTGTTCTCAGAGACAAGGTGAGGGAGAGGTGAGAGATTGGCTGTTCTGACTCTGAGCATGGTTAGAACGAGCTGTAAAGATGTAATCACCAAGAGAGGAGGACAGAGGATGGTCTTGAGGGAGGGGGAGATCTCTTCCAGATGTTCACGTACCTGATCTTGTGGAAACACCAGCCAACTCCAGGGAGGCAAACCCCAGAGGGGTCTTTTCTCACAGCAGCTCTGAATCTGTGGTCCCAAAGAGACACATTATCTACAGAACCAAAGAAACAACAACCCACCTCTCCATAACTACGTCGTGAGTTTTCCATCCAGTTTGCCACTCTCTTATACAGGACAGCCTCAAACTGGACCCCAGTGCAGTTTTACAAGCCCTGCATGAAGGATGTGTGAAAAGCCACTCCCTTGACCTTCTGGCTGTGCTCTCAGGAATGCAGAAATGTCTCCGTTTCCACCTTCTTTGCAGTCAGGAGTTTTTGTCCAGAAGCTTTTTCTTTCATGTAGATCATGGTACCAGTACAGTAACAGTACTGGTAACAAACTCATTACAGGGCAGGTGAGAAATGAAGGCCATGCTCACTCACACAGGACTGACATTCACAGCTCCAGTGAACACTGAGGTTTCTGAGGAGTGGTTGCAGTCAGAAGACACCAGCACCCATTGGAGATGAAGTCTGCACATGGGGTTCTGCTGGAACATCTTGTCTTGAACACACTTGGGTCAGCAGAAAATCTGTACAAAGACCAAAACCCCCAAATCCAGCAGAAGCAGGATGAGGAAGGTGATCATTAGCTGGGGTTTCATTGCTGTGAAGAGTGCTACAGAAGCTCAGACACCATTTCACCAGTCTAGGAAGGGTTTCTCAGGAGAAGCTGGACTATGTAAGAGCAAAAGCACCTCTGGTATAGAAACCACCACGTTACAGCGCTCAGAGTCCGACAGCACAGGCAGGCAATCATCCATCACAGCGAGAGACACGCCACCAGAGCACAGCTTTGACGGAGCATCGACATCCTCAGCACAAAGATCCCTGGCACATACAAAGGAACAGGGCAGGTAATCTCCTATCATACAAACATCTAAGATTTGAATTAACCTCCCTGGGCCTTAAATTTCACTGCTTCACATGGGGCTAGTACATCTCAGGTTAATTGCACCGAACTCTGGTAATTGGCCCAAATATAGCACAAGGAGATTTTCGTGCTAAGCCAACATCAATAGTGCGCATCAAAGGCTGCCCTGGATCCTCCCCCTCGGTTGCTCAGTCATCTTTGATCTAAAAAATGAAAAGAGTAGAGGATTTTGTTGTTATTTTTATTAATCTCCCCGCACCGAGACTGAGGTTGCTGAAAACACAAACAGAGAAAAGGTGGCAAAACATTAAAAGAAGAATTTAAAGAGAAACTGAGTTTATGGAGCGAAGCTGGCAGAAACAGGCTGAGAAAACAAAACAGAGCTGCTGTAGATGTGAGATGGGAGAGTTAATGGGGTATTGGAGAAGAGCCCAGCAGTGGCACCATGAAGGAAGGAAAGGGATCAGCCCATGACTTCTGCAGGGAAGGAGAATCGTGTCCTTTCCTCTCCCATCACCTGTGTGCTTGCCATCTGACCGTGACGGGGTCTGCTTCGGAAGCCGACCGCACCAGCTCACAGCACATGTGCAAAAGGGTCTTGTACATCTGAGCCTTGTTGGAAGTAACAATTACTTGAGAACTAGGTGTTCCAATGTGACCCCTGAACTACTCACTTAAAAAGCCAGAGGGTCCCATTGCCAGACCCTGCTGCTGCTCCATCCGTGCCGAGCTCGAAGGAGTAAACCAAGCCTCTCGTGAGCAAAAGCAGGAAACCAGGAGAGCCGAAAGGAGGGATGTGCAGAGGGAGGTGAGAAGTAGAAAGGAGAGCACACGTGGAGTCCAGGGGATTTGTAGATTTGGGGACTCAAAGTCCTTGTTCTAAGACTGCACTGGGGACTCCGTTCTCCCAGCAGTCCCCAGCGCTTCCTCCCAGCAGCTCTGCACAAAGAACAACGTGCTCTCAGCAGCGTGGAGACCGAGCTGACTCAAGCACTAGCCTTGTGAAAGTCTGGCTCCAGGAAGGGCTGTCCACAAGCTTCATGCCCAGTAATTACACAAGGACAGATCCCCAATGTGGGAATCTGGATGAACTCAGAAAACACAGGAGGACACTCAGACCTTAATCCTTCATTCTGGCCTCGCTCCTGACGCACAGCCCCAGGAAATCTGGTTCCAAGAAAGCGTCCTCTTCCTTGTCCTGTGCTGGTATCGTCTCTCCTCCCGGCAGCCTTGCATTCTCCTCCACAGAGGATGGGTCTGGGGAATGAAGCCCAGCAGCGTGTGTTAGACAACAAAATACTCAGCAGAGGTGGATTCATGACCTTGCAAAATGATTAGGCTGCTCTTGCTCGATGTCAAGCTGATTTCTCTAAGGAGGGTAAAAATTAGCTCCCGATGAAATATCGTGTTTCAGATCAGCTCCAAATGCTTGTAGTTCACTGACCCTCTGTTTCTCAGCTTGGCCACTAAACTGGAAAATGTTCCATTTGCACAGCTTAATTGTGAATCATTTGTGGTCTTGGCTGCTAAAATGATTTTTAAACGCACAGAGCAGAACAAAGAGAAATGAAAAATCAGGAATAAGCACCAAGCAAGTCACCAGGAGAGAGAAGACTTTTTTCACAGAAGCTGTTTCAGCTAATTTGATTAATAGTCACCAAAACATTTTGCTGCATTCAAAGAAAATATCTTGAAAAATCCTCTCTTCTCTTTAAACTAATCAAATATTGAGCAGAAATATATTTCCAAAAGTTGCTGATGTGAATCACAAGCAAGAGCCTCCCCAATTTTTTGATTATAAATTAAAGTTATGGAGAAAAAGGATAAAATTCTGTTTGGAGTGAAAATGTGTTTGTCTGGGCATTTGATGCAAAAGAGCATCAGGCAGCATCACCAAGGTAAACGGATGAAACACGAAGCCGCTTCTACATCCCTGCCAGATAAACAGTGGGTATGTTTGACATGCTAAAAATTGCCTGCCCTTAGGTTGACTTTTAATTGGAATCATTAGCTACAATGACCTTGGCAAACACGGCTTCATCTCCCCACCTTTTGTGGCTGCGTGTTTTCCAGTCTCATCAGAGTGCTTCTGCACTGCTGGCTGAGACCTTTGTGTGAGGGCTCTCACCAGCGCCCGGAGCAGCTCCCTGGTACCTAAACCCTTGTCTGCAAAGCCAAGCAACAAGATTCACTCTCCCTTCTTCCCAGTACACAATTGTCAGGGCCAGGTCATCCCTCCACTCACTGTCCAGAAAACCCCATCCACTCAGCGACGCTCCACTGCATTTACACTAATGCAACCGACGGCTAATTTTGGCCCTAAGTTATTTGTACACTTGGATATTAACTTAATGTAGGGCCATTTCCTAGGCTTGGTTCCCCTCTGCAACATCTGTCAAAGCAAGAGCATCCTTCTAGCTTCCCAGAGCACAGGTACACATTGAGGGCAAGGGCAGGGAGAGAGTCTGCATCTTGCCAGTCACGGCTGTGGTGGCAGTAGGATGGGACTGACTTGCACTTACATCCATTACTGTGCTGCAAGGTCTGTTTGGTGCAGAGTGTTTTATATGATGGGTTCCTTCTGTACCACTAGGCAATCAGTGCTTCATAATTTGAGGCTCCCTTTCCTCACTGAACTGCTCTCCTCCCAGTGGGGCTGGTTTGTGTGTTGATTTGGAATAGAATGAAAACTCAGTGAACTACAAAAGCCTGGTGCAGAGATTTCTGGTGATGTGTGACCAACCTCCTGTTTATTCCCAGCCCATTCTTTCCTCCAGCATCTGCTCAGCTGATTAGTTTTAATGAGCAGTATCTCCACCGGTGCATAAGGGAATTCACACCTCGTAGGCAGGGGAAGAGGAAACAAGCAGTGGAAGACGGCTGCGTGCGGGTGGCTCTCTCCAGAACACGCACCTTCACGTGCACGTCAGACGTGTGACGGGAGGAGACTCCTGCTTGTGCTCTACAGGCACTGAAGAACTCTCTTGTCCTGAGCAGCAGCTCCCACTAGAAGTGGCTCTTTGAGATCCAGAACTGCAGGTAGCTACTACAGATATACACGGAGAAGCAGAGCCATGTCCTGGAACTGGTGTGTCTGTGGGTACAGGTAAATCATGACTGGTTAATTCCCCAAATACTGCCCTGTGGTGATACATGCGATCACAAGAGGAAGCCTCAATTTCCTGCTGCCTTGCACATTTGTCCCATGTTTTCCCCCAAGCCTAGTTTTCCCCCTCCTGCCCTGTACCTGCACACAGAGAAGAGCAGCTCCATGCTGAGCAGGAAACACAAGCAGAAAGCAAACAGCAGCAGTTGGAGAACCAGGCTTGTTTGCAGGCAAAGCTGCCTGCTTCAGCCTCAGTGTTTGTTCCTGCTTCCATGCCTGGAACACTTCTTCTGCGTGCTGGGCCCCTGGTCATTACTGGGACTCTGAGGCTGGAGAGCACTTACCTGTAGGTCTGCTCGCTGGCTGCTCACCTGAGGACAGAAACGTCGAGGTACAACAAATCAAACAGAAGCAACACTTCCTCGCTCCTGGGCTGGTGTCCATCTTCCCTGGGAGAGTTTTCCTCTCTCCATCAGCAGACACCAAAGATGCCAATGACTGCACAAACGACTGAAACAGCAATAGTCAGGTGGGATGTGTTTATTTCCTGTAACCAGACAGCAGCAGTGGCACAAGCCCAGTATTGATGGCACAAGCCCTGCTAACAGAACCACACCAGCAAAAACACGTGGAAGCGATCTCTGTTTTTCTCTGTTGGGATGTTTGAAGTCAGAGAGTTACTCAGCAATCCCCACTTTCATCTCTCCACAGAAGAAGTCCCGCACTTCTATCGCATGGTGACTGTGTGGTTTTGGGTCGGTAACCCCCAAAACGGGTTAGGCAGGGGCTGTGACTGATGGCCACACGGCTGGGTATCACAGCCCTCAGCAGCACTGTGGTCCCTCTCAGCACAGGGATGCTGCAGGTTTACAGAGCACACACCTGGGAGACTGTGCTTGCAGGGGCTGCTGTGGTGCAACGCTGCAGGAAAGGCAGGGCAGCTCGGCTGAGCACCAGCATCAACTTGTCCTATCTCCCCCCTCGCAGGAGTAACTGCCATCAGACCTTACAGTCACCTTCCTCACCCATGAGCCCCTTAACTCCCTCAGCTTTGGCTGTTTTCTCCTGAAGAAGATGATGAAGAAAGAAGCTGGCTGTGCTGAGTCTGTGCAAGAGTCTGGGGCTGTCTGAGTAAGTCTGGCTGCATCCTGCTGGGCAAGTGCGAATGGTTTTGACATCTTCCCCTGCACCCATCGCAGGCACTGCAGGAAACAAGCCCTTCCTGGTTTGTCTGCATCTGTGCCTTCTAGAGAGGTAGGAGCAAATTGTCTGTAAGGTGTGGCTGATAAAGGTGCATTTATTGTCCTGACCTGGCTGAAAAGCCATCTGATGCACTCACTGTCAAGGCTGTTGGAGGAAAATGTCCTCTCATGACAGGTCTGCCACTGCCCGAAAAAGAAAGGATCCGTGGCATGTGTGGTCAGACTGCAGTGTGCACAGCCCATATGGAGTCTATCTTTAGCCTTTAAAAAAAGAAAAGAATCAGTGGTGGTTGCTCAGAGATACAGATTTTCCTCCCCTTGCTGTCTTGCACAGAAGGAGCCCCCAACACAGTGGCATTGAGCTGCATCGTGTTCAGGAGCCTTCTTGGTCTCCCAGCACCCAGCTGCTCCCCCAACAACCATGCCAGTCTCTGAAACACACCAAGTTGATAAATACCTGCAGAAGTTTCTCAGCATCTTCTCATTCTTAGCTTGGTCCTATGACCAAGCTGTCTGCTGCAGCAGGGCCAGGCTGGGTCAGACTGCTGGGAGCTCTCCTGGGAGGAAGGACCACCACGGGGACTGCTGGCACAGCAGGGACCACAGCTGATACCAACTCACACTGATCCCTTTAAGTGAGGCACTTTCTTAACCTGGAGGATTTAGCAGGTGGGCTTTGGGGATAGAATGGTCAGGAGAGGCAATGGCCGATACAGATCTGTGGAGGTGTCCATCTGCCACAACAGTGTGAGAAAGGTGGGGGGACAGTCTGAGGGTGCCCTTTGCTCTGGTGTAGCTGTAGCCAGGCCAGCAGTCGCTCTGTGCCCCCAGTTGCCATTCCACTGACACTAGAATTGTTCCTTTCACTTAAACATTGATCAGAACAACAGAGCTGTACTTCCCACCCAACACGAGGAGAGCTCACACTAATCCTTACTCTTCTTTCTGACTCTTCATCCATCAAACATAAGCTCATTATCCACCTTGCACTGCTCTAGCTCTCGAGTGTGATATTGTACCATAAACCATGATGATGGCCTTCTTGTGCTAGAGATGTCACTGCTGGGTCAGACAGAACCCTGGGCTTCCTGGAGGAAGCCCTGACTAGCCAGGGCTGTGCTGTGCTCATCCTGTGAAACACCGACACTGCAAATGATTCAGGGAGTTACCAGTTCCACAGGCAACACAAAGCAAAGCAGCTCCTTCATGCTTCCACCTAAAGTTCCTGTAGCTGAGGGTGAGAGAGTGAATTGAATAAAGTCTCTGTCCTGAAGATCTTTCAGCTAAGGGAAAGACACAGGATGGAAACACACAAATGCTCTAGCAACCAAACTATTTCAGGAGCAGTTTATGAACAACCAAGCATCGGTTTATTCTGACAAACAGTAAGAGGACCTGGTGACTCTCAGACTCCAGAAATCTTAGGAAGGAGGTGCACCTGTCCCACAGATGATCACAACACACACACCTTCCTGAACACTGTCCTTCCGCTCGTCTCCCCTAGGGTCAGCAACACGGGCCCTTCCAGTCCAGAAGCAAAGGACTGGACCCTGGACCATGAGCAAGACTGAACGGATGGCTTACCTGAGGATGCAAACACCTCAGCACACCGACGTTGCAAGGCAAGTGAGGGAAAGGTCTTTGTTCTGGCAGGTCGCTACAGAGCTTCAGCACAACCGGGACCCGGGACATCACCCTTTCCCAGGTGCAGCTGCGGTGCTTGGTGAGACCAGGGAGTGTCAGCTTTGGTCCCAGCTTCTTTCAGCACCAGTGCTCCTGTGGTGGGATGTGGTCAGGAGTTTTGACAGTAGTGTTAGAATCATAGAATCATCAGGGATTGGAAGGGACCTCAAAAGATCATCCAGTCCAATCCCCCTGCCACAGCAGGCTCACCTCACTGGTGAAGCCATGGAATCAGAATCACTCAGGGCTGGAAGGAACCATCATCCAGTTCCAACCCCCCAGCACAGGCAGGGACATCCCACCCTAGACCAGTCTGGCCAGAGCTCCATCCAGCCTGGCCTTAAACATCTCCAGGGACGGGGCCCCAACCACCTCCCTGGGCAACCCAGGCTCTGGAAATTCTGATCACTTGAAATCAAAATTTCACTTGAAAAGCTGGGCAGAAGCAGCAAAATGAGTAGACAATAAACGCAGTGTCAGCGCTTCCGCAAATCACGTGTCCTCACCAGTGGACTGCTTACCAGCTCTTTTGGTGTCCTTCCTACCGTCAGCACACGAAAGATTTCTTTTCCTCTGTGGAAAACAGAGCAGAACTCCCAGCCCCCGAAAGCAAGGCAGCCTGTGGAAACCCTTTGGCTCACAGTTTCATCTGAATTTCAGAAATTCCGTTTCTCTCCACTACCCACAGCTCAACTGTCAGATCACTCCAGCCTAGTAAGTGATGCACTGAAGAGATGAACCCAAAGAAAAACAAAAAGGAAGGGTATTTTTAGTCTTATTTGTCAAGTCACTAACTGCATGTACCACACACGTCAGTTACAGGCTCTGCAAAATCAGAAGGAAAACAAGATAATCGGGTAACAGGGGTGTAAAACCAGCAAGTTACTGCCCGCTGCCACCTGCCCCTCACACTGCAGCCATTGACAGCTGGACGTGCAGGAGGAGCTGCTTCTGTTGGCTTCTGCTTTTGCACAGCCCAGAGCAGATCCTGGCACTAAATCTGCTCTGGCCTTCCCAAAGGACCCCTCCTTATCTCCAGACAACAACAAACAGCCCGTGGGACCTCCTGACCAGGGCACGCGGTGCTCACCTCCCGGGCTCACATGCTTCTGCCTCCTCCCGACAAAGGCAGCCTGGGGACCCGGGGCAGTGTGGTGGCGTCTAATCCTCCCTGCTACAGCCCTGGTGGCTCCCAGACAGTGTGTCCCTGGCACAGAGCAGCAGCATGTGATGAGGAGTCCGGCTGTGAGTACCGTGGCAATGCCCCTACTTGACTGATTTCAGTGAGAAAAGCCTTGAGGCTCCGAGGAGGCTCCACTGAAGCTGGCGAGATCACCACCTGCAGGCAGATCGCAGCCCGGGCATCCCACCCGCCACCAAGCTGAAAACACTTGCAGGCTCTGGGCTGGTGAGAAAGGGCTTTCAGAGTCAAGGGGTGCCACGGGTGGGCAGGGCGCTCACCACGAGGCAGAAGGCAAGTTCTCCATCACGCGAAGTCCCTTCCCAGACTGCAGAAACCACAAGGGCCCACGCTGTGCCCGGGGCACACGCGACCCTCCCACAGCGCGCTGCCCCCGAGGAGCACCCAGGATGCTGCAGCAGTGCAGCGCTGAAGCCGCACTCGCCACGGGCACAGAGAAGCCTTCGCAGCCGCGGGGAAGCGGGAGCTCCGGGTTGCTCCGTCCTTCCTCCTGCCCTCTGGTGCCAGACGGAGAAACTGAGCGTAGAGACGGGAGACTGCGACCCCCCGCATCCCGACACGGAGACCCGAGGGAGGCACCGCTTCTCTAGCTGCGTGGGGTTTGGTGCCGGTTCGGGTAAAACGTGGCAGAAAACGTGATGTCGGGGGAGGCCACTGTCGGGCAGGGTTTGCGCTGCCTTTTGGGAACCGGCCAGGGGCTAGGGACAGGACGTGGTGGATGGCCCCTGCTGCGGAACTGGCCCTGCGGCTGCTGACCCTGGAGGGGACACCCTGCCCACGCTGCAGGTCAGCACAGCTCTACCTCCACAACCGCTTCCTGTAGCTGAAAACCCCGACAGAGCTTCGTGCCAAAACATTTACACAAGGGAAGCACCTGCTGTTGAACACTTTGAACCTCATTTAATTCACACTTGCTCTTCCTCTCTGCCTCTGAACACCATCTCATGAGGCTGAGTCAGACCTGCTACCCTGACTGCTCTCGTCTAAATATGGGATGGGAAAGGCAGCGGCACTGAGGGAGTTCCCAGTTCGGGATTTGCTTTGTGTGCCTCCGTATGTGACATCTTGCTCACCAAAGGTGTAAGGGAAAAGCCACGCTGGTAGAATTCCAGCAGCTTCTCTAAAATAGAGGAGCTGTCACCGGCCTATTCACCTGCCAACCGCAGGTGAGAGCTCCAGGTCATCCCAGGTACCAGTATCAGCAGGGGAAGACATGGAAGGGGCTTCAAGCACTGGGATGCAGCCCAGGGATGATGCTGAGATCCTGGTAAGCCAGTGTGTGGGGCTGGAAAGAACTGCCCCAAGGTGATCAGTGCTAAGCAAGCCTAATGTGTACTAATGTGTCTGAGCAGTTTTGGCCACCAAGTGATCAGGGGGCCAGTGGGCCGATAAGCAGCACTTTCTGAGCCAGAGAGAAGTGTACCAGCTTCAAGTTCCAATGGGCTTCAGTTTTGTCCTTCCCATGTTCAAGGAAACACACTAGATAGGATTTCCTGACCCATCCTTTGGTGCTGCCCTGGGATGTGTGAACTCTCCCTCCTTGTGTTTATTCCACACCCTATTTTTCTCCTACTTCCCTCTCTCGTTGCTTTGTTCTCCACCTAGGCCAGTGAGGTGATTCCATGACCCATCCTATCCAGCTCAGGGGCCTGGATCCTCCTTTGAAGTTGCCACAGACAGCAACAAAACACTGAAAACACCACATCTCCCCAGCCTTTTCCTCCCCGTGCAGTCACAGGGGAAGCCATTAGGAGTGACCAGAACCAAGTCTTCCCTCTTGTCTTTGTTACTTGACAAGAGCTGCAAACCGGGTCCTTCCTCTGAAAAAACAACCTGTGACTGTATGTTGTGTTTCACTACGCGGTTCCAGACTCAAGCTGCTTACTCTTGGTTCTGATCTATTTGTGTTTCCCAATCAGGACGTTAGAGACTTCAAGGTGACTTCTCCAATGTGTCATCCTCTTGACTCCAAGCCCTGCAAGGTGACAAGCTGCTCAGCATCACGCAGGGCAAGTTCAGGTTTAAATTTCTGCTTCTGGCCATCTGTTTAGCTGTTCAGGTGGTTCCTCACATCCTCCTACAAACAGGACTCCTGGCTGCCTGTGGTCTGGGCAGTGCAAGGTGCCCGGGTAGCTTGCCAGGGAAGCCATGGCCATTTTGGGTGCCTACAGACCTGCCCAAACCAGGATCCACAGGGGGCTGCAACCGAAGGGATGCAGGAAGGGACACAGCAGTGAGGCTTCAGCTAAGGTGCTGTGAGCTGGCTGTGATGCTGCCACTGAAGAACAAGTAACAGGACACACTTCTCTCCCCAGTTTAGTCAGGGATCTGCCAGGCTCTTTCTCCCAACATCAAAATCAGGGTTTCTGGAGGACACTAGTTTTCTGTTCTTTTTCTTCTGCTCTGTACTGTTCTCAGGGACTTAGAGCCTGACATACTCTCTGTGGGAAGAGACACGGGAACTTCTTACGGCAGCTGCTCCTGCAGGCTGGTACAAGAGGACGTTTCAGGGAAGTTAGTGACGGCTCCAAATCCTGCCCCCACAAGCTGTGGAGTAGGCACAGTACATACTCATTGCTCCTTTTTCCAGCTACTTGTGGGAAGCCCCAGACTTCTGTTGCAGCATCAGCTTGTGGATATAGTCACAATTCCACAGCAAAACCCAAGACCTGAACTCACCTGGGAGCAGGGCACAGGCAAGGTAAGGCAGAGGGTTCTCTGACAGCTGTGAAACAGGGTGGGAAAACACAAAGGACACGGAAAAGACATCTTGTACGAGCAAGCTGGGTGGAAAACAGAGGAAGAGTGCTTCTGAGGTTCACCTTTGCCGTCGGAGGAGGAAGCTTACCGGTACCTCAGGCACTCCTGTGGGGCTGGAAGCAGCTTGTGCTCTTTGTCACTAACCAAGGCAACATCACAGAAATATGAGTCTTCCAACGTTATTTTCTGTTCGTTACAGAACCAGTTCTCAGGGTGGTTAGACAGCCGGCTACGGGGTCACACGAGGAGCAATGCCTGTACACACGTGTATGTGTGTGGTCCTTGCACCCACACCAGAACATTTCACGCGTGGTTCAGACAAGGTGCTGCTGCCTTCTCCAAGAGCAGCAATGTAAGAGCATGCTGGATGACACTGAGGGTCATTGTCCCGTCCCCAACCCCCCCAGTGCTGTGCCTGCTCCACAGGTACAACAGCCTGCTCATATTGACCCCAGTCCAGTCTGTTCCCACCCATCAGAAACCTGTCCAGCCAAGCGAGTGCCACAGCAGCCAGGTGAGATTTTCTACCTGAGTCTTTCTCCTAAGCACAGCATTGACATCTCCGACCTGCTACCAGGTAGGGCCTTTCCAATTACATTTTTAATACTTCTTATCTTCTCAGGGACAAGGACAAGCTCTGATAAGGTGGCTCGGGGAACTCAGGCAGTGCTGAAAATCATAGCTTTGCTTCTATGGGAGAGGGAGAGGGAGAGGTCAACCTCACCTGATGCTGTTCAATAAGAAGGGGGCCCAGAGGCTTCATGGGGAAGACACCAGAACCAGCTTGCTGAAAAATGGCTGGTGGAGCTGAGGTAGGGATAAGAGAGGAGATCCACATAACCACACATTGGCTGGGAACCTCTTGAGACCATCCAGTCTTGTGCAGAGTCATCGGAGCTCAAGCAGGGTCAGTCAGAACAGTTTGCTGAGAGCTGTGTCCAAACAGGTTTGAATTATCTCTAAGGATAGCACCTCCTTGACCTCTCCGGGCAGTGTGCTCCAGTGCTTGACCATCCTCAGCATTAAAAGGCTTTTTCTTGTTTTAAAACAACTTCCTGTGTCTTGTTTTGCACCCATTGCCTCTCGTGCATTCTCTGGATACTCTGGGTTGATCCTGGCTCTGTCGTTTTACTCCCACAGCAGGTGTATATACACACAGATAAGATCCCCCTTCTGGTTGTCTTCTCTAGGCTAAACTGTCCCAGCTCAGGACTGGAGAAAAGATGCAGCAGGAACCTCATAGGTAATGGATAAAGAGCCAGTGACAGCCCTATGGGCAGAGCGACAAAGCCCTTGGCAGCAGCAGGTCCCACTGAGTGGCCCCTGGTCTGACTGCTGGCATGAACAATCTATGGTTGGAAAAAACCCTTGAGATCACCAAGTCCAACCACTAACCTACTCTACCAGATGCACCACAAAACCCTATTGCTAAGTACCAGATCTAAACCACCTTTACATGCATCTAAGGACTGTGACTCAGCCACCAACCTGGGCAGCCAGTTCCAAGGCCTGTCTGTTCTTTCAATGAAACATTTTCTCTTGGGAGCCTCCTCCTGCTCCACTGGGGCTGGGGCGCTCTGGCACATCACCCCGATGCACTGGGTCCGTTGCTGGAACACAAGGAAGCCAGAGTGACAATCGTGCACGTGCTTTTCCTACAGCAGCAGTGTCTGTAGCTACGTTGTCCTCCTGGGTTTGTTCTTCTAATGTTTGCAGAATCCATCCTACAGTAAGTGTGTGTAAACAAATCACCTGTCAAGGTGCTGCCTCTCCAGATAGTTTGGGACAAGGCCACATCTCTGCTCCCCAGCTTGGCACCCAGAGGAGCTGCTTGCCACAGGTGCCCCAGTGCCTGAAATTTCAGCAGTGGGACCCACCGATGTCTCCAAGGCTTCTCTGTGCCCCCTGCCCTACAGAAACCTCTGATTCCCATAGCCTGGTCCCCAGTGACTCAGATGCTTCCGAGGCAGCGCAGTGCATCAGCTGCACGGAGCAGCACTGACAGACACAGCGGGGAGAGGAAGAGCCAAGAAAAGCCAGGGCACAGCCACAGGCTCCCGGCATTTATTTTTAGAGTGCCGTAGCACTGAGGATACGGTGTGAGCCGCTTCCTCCTCGTCACGCTGACGCCATCACCCACCACCCACGCACTCACTAAGTGGGTTATCGCAGCCCATCAGGCTCCCAGGGAGAGGGGAAAGGCAGCAAGGTCGCCGCTCGTGCCAGCACAGGCTCGGCGTGGTGGTGGTGGTGTGCAGTAACGGACTTTGGTTTAAAGTGCTGACGGTGCCTAGTGCAGGACACCACGGCTCCTGCTGCAAGTCATCGCTGTCCCAAACCCATGACAAACCCTACATCTAGAGCACTGACGGAGGGCTTTCCTCTCTCTCAGCTGATAAACCCCTTCCCACAGTCTTGCTTTTTCCCCTGACCTGTCTCTTCCTCTCTGCTGACGTCACTGAAGTCACCGAGATCCAGCAGCTGTCCCTCCTCACAGCTGCCCCCTCTCATTTCAATCTTCCCACCTGACCCATCAAAATCCAGACTTGTCTGAACTGTTTATGGGTCCTTCATGACACAGTGTTCATAGGGACTCA
The DNA here is from genome assembly GCA_013400115.1 of Rhinopomastus cyanomelas. Taxonomy (NCBI): domain Eukaryota; kingdom Metazoa; phylum Chordata; class Aves; order Bucerotiformes; family Rhinopomastidae; genus Rhinopomastus; species Rhinopomastus cyanomelas. Next base: position 450,260 of record VXBP01008836.1, read on the forward strand.
AGTGAAGTTCTTGTCCTCACCTAATGTAGGGGAGCAGAACAAATTCCCCCAAACCAGATGCTCCATGTGCTCAGCACAGCAGAGACCACCTCAGCCCTTTGCAGCTCAGGGTCGTGCTCTCCCCCCCTTTTGGGCTCTTCTTTTGGTCAGAGTCCATTCACCCACTCGAATGACAGACCTCGCTCCTCCTCGGTCACCAGCCTCCGCGTCCTTCCAGCACCGCGCTCCTCGCCGGGAGGTTTCAGCCCGTTCTGTTGCCCTTCTAAATACATTTTCCTTCCTCCAGCATGCTTTTTAAAATTTCTGGCACCAACAAGGCGCTTCCTGAAGTAGCACATCTCTGCTCCTCAGCTGCCTAACCATCTGCTGGAGAGAGCACGGGGCAGGGGGTGCTTCTGCAGAGATTTGTAGGCTGAAGGCCAGAAGGAGCCAGCGTGATCCAGATCAGCTGCATAATAAAGGCTGTAGACAGCCAGGCAGCAGCTCCCACAGGAGGTCCTTCATCACTGGGCGCACTGTTCCCACTTGGTGAAGACCCAGCTTTCCTGACTCATTATCTTTGAATGTTGCTAATTAGAATATTTTGTGTTCTATGACAATATATAACTTGACAGGTTGAGGACAGCTGAGGTTTGAAGTCTTACTGGCCCGATTTGGGAAGACTGTGGTGTCTCAGGAGAGCAGCACTGGCTCAGGTGCCCCTGTGCAAAGACCTGGCATTTAATCTCACACAGCTTGCTCAGAAAATAATTCATCCCATAAAACATGTGGAAATTCCTGAAGGTTTTGTTGCAGAAGATAATAATACCTGTCTCAGGGAGATCTGCATCAGCCAGGAGCTGGTGCTACGCTGGAGATAATCCCTTGCACAAACCCAGAGCAGCATAATGGGAACTGGTGGGAGAAGCCCTAACACACCCACTGCAGCAGGAACAATCAGTGGTTGGCAAATCCAGCCCATGACTCACAAGCCCTTCAGGTCCCATCTCTAAGGTCATCCCAAGGAGGTCTCTGCAGCTATTGACCCTGGGTAGCTGCACACCCACAAGCACAGACCCGCCTTTGCTCACAGCCACCAAAAACTGCCACCGCAGCTCACCTAGTCTGAAAACGTGATCACCAGTCCCCAGCCTCAGGGGCTGAAGAACCACAAACCCTTAGCCTAGGTGGAGTCAGTGCTGTGCTCCACTCCCAGTCTAGGGGTACACACGGCACAGGGGTATTTGCCCAGTCCTAGCTCCCCTACATGTCTTACAAGTCTCCATTTTAATCCTGCTTTCCAGTAACTCTGCCAGACATAGGAAAGACTAAGACCTCCTTGTCCCACAGCCATAACCCCAGCAAAAGCTAACTCTAGCTTGAGTTAGATCTTCATTAGGGATTGGAAGGGACCTCGAAAGATCATCTAGTTCAATCCCCCTGACACAGCAGGATCACCTAGACCAAGTCACACTCTGATCCACCCCAGGATGCTGTTGGCCCTTTTGGCCACAAGAGCACACTGCTGGCTCATAGTCATCCTGCTGTCCACCAGGACCCAGAGGTCCCATTCTCCTACACTGCTCTCCAACAGATCTGTCCCCAACCTATACTGGTCCCTGGGGTTGTTCTTGCCCAGATGCCAGACTCTACACTTACCCTTGTTGTACTTCATTACATTTCTCTCTGCCCAGCTCTCCAGCCTGTCCAGTCTTCTCAAAAGTCTAATTATAGCCCAAATCACCAAAAATAACTGGAGAGGCCTGAAAATTCCCTCCTTATTGTCAGAAAATATACAAAGGCAAAGCCCAGCAGGACGGGTCTAATCCCTCCTCCAGAGCCTGAGGTAGGGTTGGAGGAGCCAGTTGTCTCTCTAAACAATGGGCAAGAGGATCTAGCAGATGCAAGCTGATGTGTGGAAGCGTTCACAAAAATAGTCTTCTCATCAAAGCACCTGTGCTTGCTTCTAAAACCATCACCAAAGCTCCCCTAGCCCAGGCCAGGTCTCTCCAACAAAGGACAGCAGGACACACCGTGCTCATCTAGATCCCTGCTCAGGAGGACTTACCGCAGGCATCCCTGTGCTGTGTGCTGTAGGAAGTTCTCATGTACCACCACCAACAAACGTCTTTGGCATCTCTCTGGGTAGAAGCTGACACCTTGCAGAGGGATCACTCGGGCCTCCCACGGAGAAGAACACTGAGAAGCAACACACAGGGCTCTCCACTGCAAGCTGGTGGCAGCAGGCTGGTGTCCCAGGCTGCTCTAGAAGTTGTCTCCAAGAGGATTGGCGTCGTTGGACAGTCTCTTAAATACTCTAACATCTGAAAAAATCCTACAAACCCTTACCTGCAGATTTCTTGCTCAGGAACAGCACACTGGCCACAATCAGAGAACGAGCACTCTGATGAGTGCCACGGTGTCGTAGCTTAAAGAACTCTAGAGAGCAGGGCAGCTTGCCAGCTCCAGCACATCTCTTTTGCAAGGATGGCCTTCAGGAAAATCAGAGCGGTTGCGAGACAGTTGTCGGAACTATTTGAGAGCTACGTGATTCAGCTTTTGGAAGATGCTCTCCTAAAAGGATGCTGCTTTCTCTCCAGACCTCGGGGCTTAGGCTCACAGCTACACCAGGGAACAGGCAACGCGCATCAATTGACCCCCAAGTGTGTTCTTTGTCTCTATCAACCCTGAGCTTATCCCAGGCAGCTCAGGCCTTTTCCACAGAGCTCTAGTCCAGGGCTGAGAGCAAGAAGCCGCAGATGCATCCAGAGAGTTTCCTTTGAACAGAGCAGCTGAGCCACATCCAAATGACTAAGTTCAGATAAATTGACTCATCAGATGCCCACTTAAGACAAATTAGTTTAGAATGGCTGCGCTGCACTTGTCAAAGGTTTAATGTACTAGAAGTGTATTTATAAGACAGGGCTAATTTCCTAGTCCATGAGGAAGAACCCTTTGAGAACGCAACTGCTCTGTCTAGCAAAGCATTCTCAGACGCAGTCGAAACGGCAGTCGGAGCATTAGTTTACTGTGATGCATCTCTGGCCAAGAGTCACTCCTAAGGTTGAAGAGATGCTGCTGTTGGTTTTCGTAATGCACACAGCTGACATAAGTGCCAAAGCACCGCAGACATCATAAATCACGTCGCACAAGTCCTCTGCTCCTTCTCTTTGACCGGATTAAATAGCAGCTGAAATGCAAACCAGCACTACTGCTACATTAATTTTTTATAAACTGGATTTTAAAATTCCAGCAGGGAATGATCCTCTTCAATGTCAGTGAACAATGTCTCTTGTGCCAGCTCTGCCTGAGAGAGATGCTTACAAACACGCACCCGTTTGTGCTGATGGCAGGGCCAGGCTGGTGGGGCGGCAGGTCGGCGTGACCAGCCAGGCTGACAGCCTCCTCCGCCGCTGGCCTTGCGGCAAGCGAAGCAAAAAGCCTCCCTCCTGCGACTTTCTCCAGCTTTTGCCTATCTTGTCAGTTTATCCCTGTTCATGCCTGGTTCAGACTCCTCCTCCATATCCCAGAGGAGCAGGGAAAAGAGCCAGCTGAAAGGAGACTGGGCAAGGAGGCCACGAGGAGGACAACGCTGGGCTGGGCTGCTCGGGGAGGCAGTTTCCGTTGTAGAAACAAGTGACTGTAACAAACCATCTGGCACAGAGGGACCAAAAGCAAAGGAACAGACTCCCTCCCCAAAGGCCCTTCTAGACCCTTTCCCTGTCTGGCTGCAGAGACAACAGTCTGCACTTGCAAAACCTACCGTCTCCTAACAGCAGCCATGGGAACGAGAGAACATCCGGACAAGTGCCCATCAGCTCCAAGAGGTGCCGAGCGGGGCTACGAGCCGCCTCTGGGACTCACTCAGGACTTTGTGAGGTGTTGCACAAGCACTTAAAAGAAGTGGACTGAAACTGCAGGAGTCTCCAAAGACAACTAGAAATGACTGTGCTTTGTGTGAAGTGCTGGAACGTGACTGCACCTGCAGCGTTGGGTCCAATTTTGGGCCCTGAAGAAAAGCATTGGCGAACTGAAGGCAGTTCAAACTGGAGCCAGTTCAAACTGGAGCCAGAGGGCTGGTCACAGGAATAGTTGAGGCTGGAGCACTGGCCCTGGGCTGAGAGGCTGAGGAAGCGAGCACTGGAGAGCCTGGATATGGGACTGCTCTGAGGAAACATTTACCTGCAGCCTCTCCATAGCTATGGGTAGCCACCAGGGAAACAGAGCTGGACTCTAAAAGGGCACTAAGGGCAAACAGATGGAATTTGGACTAGTAATGAAAATCACCCAGCTTCCATGTCAACGTGCAAACGGAACCGCTGGATAGCATTTGGGGAAAACATTACCATTTTCTGTAGAAATTAAAGTTCTCATTCAAGTTTGGTCGTTCAACTCAGACACTTCAAAACAAGCTATTTAATATGTTCTTTGGGAGATTTTTTTGGCAGAAAAAAGCCCCAAATCACACTGAGGACTGCTCCTAAGCCAGAGCAAAGGAGCCCAGCTTTGTCTCTGAGGGCTGCGCGTGAACAGCCACCAGCACTTTTCACCAAGGATTAGACTCCTCAATGAGCAGAACGGTCTGAACTTTCTTATCAATAACTAAGCCAAAGCAAGACCATCTCCCTTCCCAGCCAGAAGCTGGGTCACAAAATCCCAGACCAGATGAGGTTGGCAGAGATGTCTGGTGATCACCCAATCTGAACCCCTGTTGAAGGCTGGGGCAGGCAGAGCAGGTGGATGAGGGTTGTGTCTCGTAAGCATTTGAGTACCTCCACGCATGGCGATCCTACCTTCTCTCTGGTCAACTTGCACCTGTGTTCGATTGTCTTTAGAATAAAAACACAGTGGTCCCTAGCACCCTGTTTGTCCCAGTACCTCTTGTCCTGTCATTGGGCAGCACTGGGAAGAGCCAGTCTCCATCATTACTCCCCCATCAGGTAACTGTACACATGAATAAGATCTCCCTGAGCTGTGTCTTCTGCAGTTTGAAGAGCCCCAGCTCTCAGATTTCCCTTATATGACAGATACTCCAAATCCCTTGATCATCTTCACAGACCTTTGCTGGACTCACTAAAGTACATCCATGACTGTTTTTGGACTGCCCACCACTGGACCAAACACCCCAGGTGTAGCCTCACCTGTGCTGAACAGGGAGAAGGATGACGTCCCCCAACCTGCTGGCAGTAGTCCTTGTAGCACTGCCTGGATGCAGTTGCCCTTCAGTACTGAAAGGACACACTGTGGGCTGATGTCCAACTTGTTCCCCACCTGGATCCCCCACGTCTTCTGCTAAGTAGCTTTCCACTCAGTCACCCCGCAGGTGCATGAGGTTATTCCTCAGGAGGTGCAGGACTTTGCGTGTCTCTTTGATAAACTTCCTCAGATTTCTGTTGGTTCATTTCTTCAGCCTGTCCAGTCCTTCAAGTCTACAACAGTCAGGTCAACAAAATGAATCTCTGATACATCATGGCCAGAAACACAACACACATCAGCAACTCACCCCCTCACAGCTAAGGGCTACCCTCCATAGGAACTGCAGCTTGAAGATACCACAAAAAGCATTAATACATCTGGATCAGACAATTCTGCCTCGTTTGATACAAAGCAGAGGTTTTTCACACCAAGAGAACGTGAATGTCTGCTGCACCCTGAAACAGCATCACCTGCTAGAGCTGACCGGTGAAGCAAGTGGTGTGCTAAGACCAGCTCCACTGACCTGCCCTAACTTCCCGTCTTGGAAACACTCCTAGTATCTACAGCCCCCTTTTCCATGTCAGAACTAAAAAGCAGTTTGAAAAGCTTCTTTTTTCGAGTTTTATCTGGAGTTTAAAGCTCAGTGTGCTTTAAATCTGACACCCAACTTGCACGTAGCCAACACAGCGCGGCTGCCTGCAGGTTGCCCAGGCTGGGCTGGAAGCACGGGAAGGTACACAGGATGGCAGCCAGCACGGCTGAGCTTAGGGCTCAAGAGGAAGAGCTCATTCAAATGAAAATACAAAAGTTGATCTGAAACAGGATTTGCTACCAAGGAAGCATTTGATTGCCCAGCCAGGCAATCAAATCTCCTGAGAAAATCCTTCTAACAATCCTTCTGACAAATCAGTCACTGCAGTGTCTCCCATCTGAATGAACCAATGGATCTGTCTCCAGCACTTACTTGCTGTAGCTCCAAGGCAGGAGTTTTCCCTCTGTACCCCCACGACACACACCACAGTGGATGGAGCTAGCGTTTGCCAGGAGTAGGTAGGAAGGACAGATTCTGGCAAACATAGAAATGAAGAAATTGACACCAAACACCATAAATCCAGCAACAGCTATAAATATCCAAAGATAAAGCCTATCTTTTTAATTTACTCTATTTATAGCTTGGAATTTGAATTTATTTGTAATTTGGGAATACAGAGCCAAAAAACTGAGCAAGTCAAGGTAATTCTCTTTTGAGCAGCCAACTGGCTCTAAGAAAGTGGACAAGAAAACCCTTGAAAAACTCCAAATGGAAACATCTAAAATGCTGAGCCTGCTGCATTTCTGAAAACAGTCCAGTGCTCAGGAGCAGGGGTCAACTGCTGCCATCTCCACAAAGCCAAGGAGCTATGAAGAACGAAAGCCCTGCATCACCCAAAACAAGCAGAGAATATACCAGGAGAGGGGAAAATCACTAAAGATTACCAACTCCTTTGTATACTATTTCTAAAGGGAAACAAGTCACATTCCTCCTTGCAAAGGATAAGGGACTCTGTAGGAAGAGGGCTGGTCACAGGCACTGTGGAGCCCTGGAAGAGGCCTATGGAAGCACCCAGCTCTGAAACACTGCTCCCACCAGAGCAGGTCCTGCCACCCTCCAGACACTGCAGCACACTGAAGCTGGCTCTGCTGCACGAGCTGCACGCTGGCATCCTAAGCCCAAGCTCAAGTTAGAGACCACAAAGCAAGAGCCATTCTCCTGTGAACTGCCGTTCCTAGAAAACACTCGCAGCCTCGGGGAGTCAGACAGGCTAGATGCTGCTTGCTCTGTCTAGGCTACATCTCAAGCTGCATGGACAATGTACCCTCAGCTCTGGCCCTAGTTTTGGAAGACATCAGAAACCTTTCATTAGGTCTCAGTAATTCTACCCACATAGATTTCCTCTCTCCAGCTTCAGAATGTTTTAAAACTCATTTATCCCTCCTTCCTCAAAGCATCCTTTGCCATGCTAGATTTACTGCTACTCTGCAGCCACTGCCTGCCTGCAGTAAATGAGATGTGAAACCACCAGACTGCAGGATGTACGTGCATAACACAAACACACAAAGCAATTTGCTCTTCAAACTAATGATTATTTAAGAGAGATTAGGAGGCAATTTTATCTTAAGACTCTCTTCCCACAGCACAGGTGCATTTGCCCTCCATTTTGCACAGCAGTGAACTGCTCCCACATCAGTCGTGATGAGGCACTAAGACACTTCTGTCAGTCTATCGGTGGGATTGAAGATTTAGCATGTTTACAGCTCGTCCAGATCAACCAAAAAGGCCAAGACAAAAGCCAGGCTCTTTCTCCTGCCTCTTCCCCATTGTCAAGGTAAGGCACAAAAACGACCAAGCCACAACGATGAGTAGATCCATGACCACCCAAGCAAGCAAAGCCACCTTTTAGCCAAGACACTTACCTTCCATTAGTCATAAACCAATGGTATGAGTAACTCGGTTGGCTTTGGCTGATGTAAGATGCTGTCCCTGCCAGGACCATCACCACACCAGTCACCTGTGGGCACAAACTGTATATTCCTGCTATTCCTTCTCCATTCTGCTGATGGTAGTAATTAATTTCAGGATGCTGAGCTACACATAACCTTCAGCATTCACTGCTTCTCCTCGTGCCCAAGAGGAAACAGAACAATCTGTTCAGCGTGAACACCGGTGCAGTCCTCACCAAACATCACTATGCACTGGACAGAACCAGTACAAAGGGGACACAGCCCATTTCTGCTGCACAAACAAACAAATCCTCCTTTCCTGCCAAAACTGGAGCGGTCCTGAAGAGCCACATTCGGATCATGGCAATGTTGCTAGCAAATTTTCATGCCTTTTCCCAAGTGAAGCAGTAGAAAATAGAGCTCCAAGGATAGAGCAGGGTACTCCATGCTGAAGTGAAAACCCATTGCCTTCAACTACTTGTAGTGCACATCACCATCCAAGCCTAGTTTCACATGGAGAAGCCTGCAATGCCCAGTGGACACTGGCATTCCTGTGCTGCCCTGCTCTGTTAAGCACGGTAGTGGGAAATACACCCGCAAGCAGTACAATCTGTCTGGAAGCTTAAAGCACATCCATCCTGAAGGATCACAGAATGGTAGGGGTTGGAATGACACTACAATGCTTCCCAAGATGCTTACTGTTAATACTTCCTTGCTTACATCCATTGTGAAGCTTGGGCAGATACAGCTGAATGAGACAAACCTTGGGAAAAAAAACCAAGGGCATCAAGATTTCCAGAACATACCTTTTGCACAGAGGGAAGATATCCCAGCAGCTCTTCTTTCTGAGAGGCATGACCAGGATTAACCTCTAAAACCAGCCACAGCCACAAAGAATCGCAGCACTTACCCAGATTCACAAGCCAAGCACCCAAAGCTCTAACTCCAACGTTAAAACCCACGCTCAAGACCAAGCCCATGCCTTACCTAGTAATTTGAGAAAGCTACTAATGCAGACAGCTGCTAGTTAACAAAACGTCACACTGGCTATTTTTTGTTTTCAAATAAGTCAGTCACAGTTACCCAAGAGACAGATGTTGCTGCCTTAAGAGTTCTATTACAGGCGTTCTTTCGGCTGCCGTGTACCCACAGGTTACAACAGCTGTGCTGAACAGGAAAGTGAACAAAGACATTTTTCCCCCCCAAAATTAGAAATACACAAGTTTCCAGAAATGGGAGCGAAAGACAAAAGGTAATGAAAAATACTGCTGAAGAAAGGTTTAATTAAAAAAATCAGGAATTCAACAGTGCCTAAATCTTTATTTTTCATAACCTACATATTTTTTTTTTTCAAATTAGACAGTTTTACATTTTATGACACAAAAGGAAACTTAAATTACTGATAGTTTACATGTAAGCTTGATTCCAGTCTTAATGGAAGAAGAACAGAAACAAAAACCCTCAAGAAGGCTCCCCCATTACACTTCCATTTCATGAATTGGCAGCTGTTAGGTCTCCTCAGAAATCTCCGATTGTCTGCTGTTGTTAGTGTAACGGGTTACAAAGCACATCAAGCCCCTGACCGCAGCTAGCAGGAGGAGATGCAGAGAGAGGTGTGTGCCGTTGCAGTCAGCTGTTGCTCGTGCTACGCTGCACCACACTCACACTTGGGCCCTTCCAGCCAGCTGCTCAACTCTTTGAAATATAATGCAGCAACACAAAAAATTTGCCACTGCTCAGATTTCTACGGTGACTTCAGTGGCAAAGACAGTGCCACGGTAGGGGCAGGGGGGCTGATCTGAAACGATGTTTGGGTTTAAAAGCAACATTTTTTTTTTTTTAATGAAAAAGGTATCCCTGGAACAAGAGTCTCAGATCCTGTTTTGTTTTCAAAATGGGAAGCGTCACTGCACAGTTCTACAAGGAAAAACACCGATTTTAATTACTGCATCCCCGGACCTTTAACTCAGCTACTGCTTTGGGGAGGTTTTTCGTTTTAAAAGCCACATTTTAATCTCTCCACGTATCGTAGCAACAGTCTGCATGCAACTTCACAACTCTACTCTGAAAACTCCATTTTGTCACCGAGTGGAAACAAACAAACAAGAAAATCCCCAAGTAGAAAGCAGTAAGGATAAGTTGCATATTACACAGCTATTTGGCTTGTCACTTCTCTTTCAAAAAAAAAAAAAGCTATAAAAAGACCAAATCAGAGGAAGGCTTAAAGTTTTGATGCAACAGACTGTTGCTGGGTAAGCAGAAATTAATTACAGTGTATTGACCTAGTACAAATGGCAGCAGAATACATCAGAACAGCACAACACATCCTGCTGGTCTCCGTCCCTTGCCGTAGGCACCAGCCAAGTGTCACAACTAGCTGCGTGAGGACCCTCTCGGTGACTGCAGCCTGTAAAGCCTTTCACTTGCAGCAGACAAACAAAACGCATCGTACAGCTGGCCTAGACCATGCACAAACCTAGCTACCCCCTTTTCACTGCCACTGGGGAAAGGAGAAGCATACTAAAAATCCCATGACAGAACTAGCCGAGTGGTTTTGGTGATGTTGTCAGAGTCTCCTCTCCTTCCCCAGCATTCACAAAGTGCGCTTTTTAAACGAGAAAAAAATTAAATCAACAGATTCCAGCATGCCCTATTTTGACCGATTCTGCAGCATACAACAGGCTGGATTTAAAAGGTCAGCTAGTCACCAATCGATGCTTGTAATAGGAAATTTATCAGGAGTCAAGTTCTACAGTAATTTACAGTTCTACGAATCATACACTAAGGAAAGCACTGATATTCTTGAAAGCAGACAAGTAAGCTTCAGTGTGTATTCTTGTAGCAGTCTAAAGGTTTTTCCCCAATTACATTTGATTTTATTGACGACTTAAAATTACAGTTTGACTGCTGAAATTCACTATTTACATTGCAAAACACTTTCAAATTGGTTAAATCACTTGTTTTTAGAGGGACTTTGGAAAACGTTTGAGGGCTTTCAAATAAGACTTTCGTTCCATTTCCCTTTTGCAGTGAAGAGGCAGAGTCAGTTCAGCACACCAGAATAAAATAAGAAAAAGAAAAAACCCAACAAATTAAAGTAATATTCAAACCACAACATTTAGTTTATCTACATCCAGCTCAACAGCAACATTTATAATATCAATAATTTTTATCAGATTTTTCCTTTAGGGTACCTTTTTATATGTTCTGATTATTTACAACTGTACAAGCAAAGCACACACTTCCAAGTGCACATATTTAATACAGTATTGACTATTTGCATTTACAGGTTTTTCAACAATCTGAAAAAGATCAACTGTTTAAGATCTTTAAGGTATATTACAAAAACTGCTGCTAGTTCCTGTACTACAGTATGTTTACCCAGTAAGACCAGTGACAATAGACACATACTGTAACTGAGTAATTCTGTATTCCACTCACGCTAACCCTCCACGGGGTCAGACCTCATTAACTCTAAGCTGTCTTGTACAAAAGTTAAGGCAAAGTCATTTTCAAGTTTAAATAAAATTCAAGTCTTTAAATATTGGATGGAAATAATTCTTTTTAAAAAAATCAGCTGTTTAAATAAACATTTTTGTGGAATAAATTGTACTGTCATAGTCAGCAGGAATGAGTTTTGTCTGAACTTCCTGCAGTTGAAACATTTAAAGAAAAACTTTAGGCTTTTTAAAACAAAAATAATTTATAGTCAACTTTATTAGAAACTTGCTAATTTAGTGCATTCTTGTCCTTCAGAAAGCGCATCACTTCTAAAGTAAATAAGTGTGAGAAACCTCATTCCAGAGGTAAATATCAGGGATCTCTTCCTCCACCACACAAAACAAACACCATTATCTCATGTCTTGAAAAAATTTAAATCCATATGCCAATGCTTGCAGTTACAGGAAGATGTCAACACAAGGCTGACTAAGATATGAACTCTTTCAAAGAGCACTTGGGGCAGAGTTTTTTTAAAGAAAAAAAAGAAGTCTACACAGAGCACAGGGGTAACCAGAACATACAGCGCTGACTCAGTTAACTCCCTTACAAGCACAGGGAAGCTAAGGTTATCACAAGAAGGCTACAGTGCTTTCTCCTGATAACATCCACTAACAGGCTTCACCACCATAGAAGCTCACAGACTTAAATCTTTCTATTCACAATGTGCTTTATGTTTGCAAATTATAACATCAGTTTTATTCTGGAGTGAGAAGATGGTTACTTGCTTGCAGTACGTCAAAAGAGGAAGCATTTTAGAAAGACTGCTAAATGGTGCTCTGTAGGATTCATTTTGTGTGTGCAAAACATCCAGAAAAACCAAATTTTAAAAAACGCTAGAAACAACTACTCATTTAAACCTAAAAGTGCAAGTTCATTTGCTGACACTCAGTACAGCAGCCCAACAATAAAAAAAAAAATCAAGGTCACATACTAAGTTGTAAAATATATCTAACCTCCTTGCACTCTACACACTAGCTGCCGTTGTCATCAGTCTTTTGGACACTTTAGATATGTACTTGCAGACCAGTTTATTAAAAATATTGCAGCAGCATGTTTCTGCTTAACAGTTTAGAAAAAAACTCACTATACAGAGCTTGCACTCACACAGCCACAGAGAGGCTTAATAAAAAGTTGATTTTTTGTAAAGACAAATATTTTACATCTTGAAAAAAAATAATCACGCTAAGCTTCACCTCCAATTAAGCACCAACCTAAGTGTAAGGTTCAGAACAACTATCCAGAAATATCCAGAAAAAATAGAACGTTTGTTCAAGAGGGGAAAAAGGATTTCACAGAGAAATAACTTGCAGGCATTGTTATATGCCTAGTATCACTGCAAGCTCCTAACCAGCAACTCATTCGCAGGTATCTTAGTGGGAACATGGGTTTAATTTGCGGGAAGCAGACCTCTCTTTGTATCCCTCCAGGTGTTAGTTTCACTGAGGAGATTTGGGAGGGGTACTCTGTTCTTTATTTAGGCGTTTGCCAACGGCTGGAGGTGACGATCTGCGTCCTGACTGTCTCCTCTGGTCTTTGGGTTGTCCGGGATGTGACTTTGCAGGAGGAGGTTCTCTGTTTTTCTCTATTGTTTCTGTGGGCTTTCTTTCTTCTTTCCCACATGCTACAGTGTTTGGCTTCTGTTCTTTCTGGGGTTGCAATGTAGGAGGATCCTTAGTTGTTCTCTGGCAGATTTCTGCATAACTTGGTTTTCGCAGTTCCTGTGTGAAATAGAAAACAAACAGGACAGCATCGTTAAACAACGGCGTCCCGAGGAAAAAAGGTTTAGTTTGATGAACAAAAGAGGTAAACTCCTTGTCCCAAGAGACTGCTGAACTACAACATGCAGAGGAGGGCTCAGGAGGAAGTTTACAGATGCTGTACAGACAATGCAGTTCAAACAAGGCAAAATGCAACACAGTACGCAAGAAAAACAAGACACTGTGATGGGGCAAGATCCTTTGACTGAAGCAAGCTTGGAACCAGACGAATGACGACGGGTTAAAAACTGGCTGGCTGACCAGGCAGCAAGTAGTTGTGAATGGTGCCACATCCAGTTCGTGTCCAGTGACCAGTGGGTCCCCCAGGGATCAGTACTGGGGCCAGTTCTATGCAACATCTTTATTGATGACCTGCATGAAGGGATCAAATCTACCCTTAATAAGTTTGTGGATGACTTCCCCCAACTCTGGGGGAAGTGCTGGTCTGCTGGAGGGAAGGAAATGCTGCAGAAAGATCAGGACAGGATGGGTCAATGGGCAGAGGCCAACTGGATGAGGTTTATCAAGGCTAAGTGCAGGGTCCTACACTTTGGCCACAATAACCCCCTGCGCTTACAAACCGAGGGATGGGTGGCTGGAGAGCAGCCTACAGAGAGGGACCTGGGAGTACTGGCTGACAACCAGTTGAACGTGAGCCAGCATTGGGCCCAGGTGGCACGAAAGGCCAGTGGCATCCTGGCTTGTATCAGCAATAGTGTGGCCAGCAGGACTAGGGTTGTTATTGTTCCCTTGTACTGCTGAGGCCTCACCTTGAGTACTGGGGGCAGTTCTGGGGGACCTCTCACTTCAACAAAGACATTGAAGTACTGGCAGGGGTCCAGATGAGCAAGAAGACTGGTGAAGAGACTAGATGGAAAGACTGATGAGAGGAGGCTGAGGGAGCTGGGGTTGTTTAGCCTGGAGGAGACTCAGGGGGATCTTATCATTCTCTCTTAACTACCTGAAGGGAAGCTGTAGACAGATAGGGTTGAGGCTCTGCTCCCAGGCAACTAGTGACAGGACGAGAGGGCAGGGCCTGAAGCTGGGCCAGGGGAGTGTTAGGTTGGATGTTAGGAAGCCCTTCCTCACAGGAAGGGTGAGGAAGTCCATTGGAATGCCCAGGGACATGGTGAAGTCCCCATCCCTGGAGACATTTAAGAAAAGACTGGGTGTGGCACTCAGAGCCAATGTCTAGCTGATTGTGGTGATGCTGGGTCATAGGCTGGACGTGGCGATATTAGAGGGGTTTTGCAGCCTACATAACTCTACGATTCTGTGAATACTCTGGTTGAAGCACCAACATAGGCATTAATGAGCCTACCTCAAGTATACTACTAAGAAGAGAACTCTGATAAAAGAGCTATCATCTGCCAAGTAATCCTGAACACTTTTGCACTGTAAATTGCATAACTGTACTGTGCAAGTGATCATGCAGCTGCCAACATGCAAATTTATGGATGCTGGGCCTCTGTGATTAAGCCACACTGGGTAAGCAATATTCTGTTAAATGCACCAAACTGGATCTTTAAGAGAAAGTGAAGCAATAAGGTCACTTACTATGGCAGCCCCATTGACTTGTACCGATTTACACGCAGTACTGAGTGTGGAAGAAGAAAGCCGCTCCGTACTCTGTGTCTCTCTCTGTTGTTTATCCACAACCTTGGAGTCCCTGTAGGCATCCAACAGGAAGCAAGGCTCAAGAAAAGTGTCACTTCAGGATCAACGATGTAATAATGGGTCTAAAGCTTTAGGTCCAAAACGCAGACTCCAACTATAAATAGTTATACTTTGCCTAACACATTTTGAATAGCATTGCATCTAAAAATGCTACCAAATATTATAAGTTACTGTAGAACTTGATACTTCCTGTAGTTTGTGACATTCTGTCAGCATTTGATAGCAGTTCTCACTCGTGTTAGTCAAATATTTTCATTTGATTTACAGGTTCCAAACTACTAAAAAGTTTCTTCACAGCACGGACAACGGTACTGCCCACAAGACAGTGGGTTTTCTCTCTGCACTTCAAAGCTATCCACACACAAGACAGCAAGGTATTCATTAAACATAAACACTTGGAGAGAATAAAACACAGCTCTAAGCTTTTGTCTGCTGAATGACTACTATGACTGACTCACTGTTATGGTATTGTTCAGAACCTAAGCTTTATTGTCTTTACTACCAAGTGCAATTGAGAACAAAATAGTATTTCTTCCGTTGATTACATTTCAGTAGCTGTTTACAGCGATCCACCTAGTCTTCTGATGACAAAAACACAAACATGATTCAGAGCAGAGTAATTATAACCATGTTATTAAGCCTTACTCAGAAGACAGGGATGGCGAAGGAGACCTTTCAAATGTCCTGGGCAGCGTGGAAGAAACCGGCAATGGTGGCTCTCGAGGAATTCCCGATGGAATAGTGTTTGTACTTGCATCCACGTTAATGTTCTGAAGGAGGAAAAAAGGCACAGAAGGGCAATCATAACATCCAATTAACATGCTTTGCCTGAAAATTAACACAATCAGGAAAGAGTTAACACATTCATTTATAAGTGTAAATTAACTACAGGAAGACAGAAGGATCCAACATACGTATTGTATCAAGTTTTTTTCCCCCTTTACAATTATTTAGAGATAAGTAAATCACACAACACTGTGGTTCTTTCCCAAAATGTTGGGAGCTCGGTTCCCTGTGCGACATCTGGATGACAAAAACAAGTTCACATGGGTATTTTTCTACGATAGGTAGCCTAGTGAGAGAAAAGTCTGCTGTGACGTAACTCTAGGGAGCGATGCACCAAGAACTGTCTTCTTCAAAGCTCTAGCACTGCATAATCCAAATAAATGGTGCTAAACACACCCTTAAAAACAACCTCAAAAAAACCCCCAAAAGCAGCATTTTGCAAAGTAGGATATGACTAGCACTTACAAGTCCCTTTCTTTTGCTATAGTACAAATTGCTACCAAGCAACAGTTTTTCACAGCCCTCCTGCAGCCCTCAAGAGATTCTGCTAGTGCCAAGTGATGCTGTGCTTCCAGATAAAGGTCACATAGGTTTGAGATGCACACATGAATTTAAACTGTCATAGTAAGAAAAGAGAAATATGACATTGCTATCTCAGAAAACATATTTCTGACCTTTATAATCATTTTGTTTGTTTTAAAAAGTGCTGTGTTTTTGTATTGCTTCTGCCCTGTCTTGACTCCAGAACAGATTCTGTTAAGCAGAAAGGAGAGCCACTCAAGCACAGAAGGAACCCCTTTCTCCAGCATTTCCACCCTTCAGAGGCCATAAATCACGAGATTCCTGTGGTTACTGGCAGAAAGGAAAATGGTACTTGATTATGTTTTACACGTAAGAGTTGCTAAGTGAAAAAAAAAGTGGATGTTCAGAAAGAAAAGAACCACTACTACAGTTTTACTCGTTATAATAATGTTTGCACTAGACAAAGTCTGGAAAATGTAGTTGCTGAGCATTCTGGCCCAAGTTCATAAAAACATGTAGGTACGTGGGTAAACGTGAACAGCTTTCAATCAAGCAGAAGTCCAAGTGCTGTTCCTAGGCCAACATACTCAACCCTGATCTGACAGCCACTGCAGTTTCCTAGTTGGGAAATATGGGATGATTAACACCTGCCATTCCCCAGAACTACATCTAGAACGTGATGTTTGGATAACAACTGCTGGAAATCACACAAGCGAAGTTCACTCAGCTTCGGTACATTGCTTAACCACCTATAAAACAACAGCAGCATTGTGTAACTCTGCTTCAGCACTTGGTAACTCCAGATCAGGTGAGGTGGAAAAAGTGGAAATCAAGGTGAAAAGCAGCCTGGATACATTGGCAAGATGCTAGCATTAGCTCCCAACACCTCTGTAGCACAAGACAAGCGCCCTTTGGAGCTGGCTGCGTTTTCTTAATCCTTATTAACTTCAACAAGGAGACAGCACAATCCCATTCTTCCACATAACAGAACAGATTAGCTTGTGCAAGCCAGAGAAAGAAACTGGTTATTCAGAGGAAGCTTTACAATGTGACAGCACTTCATGCTATCACAAAACCTCAGGAACTGATACTAAAACTGCCTCGAGGGGAGAAATGCAAGTTCTTTACAGCGCAAAGCAAGCACTACATTTGTAATGTGAGGTGCAATGGATTTTCAGCTGCAGTTTCAATAGCAGGTGCTGGAATTCTGTTTAAAACTTGGAATACAATAGTCAAAAGCCACTTCAAAAACAGAGGTAAAATACTTGAAAAACAGATCTCTGCCAAGATCAGACTATAAACTGGAGTACTGTAAGTTAAACACTGCTTCTGTCATTACACTGTCCTGCATATCCCTGGATGTCCTGCAATGCTGAAATGCAGCTGTCCCTATTGACACTTGCATGAAGGAGAAGGCTGGCTTGTCTGCTCAGTTGCTGCTTCCTCCTTCCTTGACCAAACACCCTCTCCGCCAGTTCCTGATACGAAGGCAATGAAGCAATTCTGCAGTAGACTGGTATTAGAGGTGAGATAACCAGTGAGAGATTCTGGCGTTTCACCAGGTCGGTTTGCACTGCTGTATCCAGGGGTTAAGTTCTTCAGTTGTGGTGCAGCTAGATAAACACAACTTAAGACAGAACTAGCGGCGGGGAAAAAAGCTAGTACCAACTTTCATAGCCTAGACCGTTCCACAGCACACAGGGTTATCAGTCTTGGTCTAGAACATACTGTCACTCACAGATGGTGTGGTAGAGACGATTCTAAGAATAAAATCTATGAACAGCTACTAACACTAATTTTCAGCTGCATCTGTACCACATCTAGAAAGCAGTGGTTGCCAACTCATTCTGGTATATTTTTATCTTTCTAAACAATTTGACAAGACAACACTGGGATCCAGCTGGTTTTGGCAACAGTTCTTGTTCCTGCTATGATGCACAGTGTACAGAGATGATGTAGGCAGCCTGTTTGTACTTCAGTACTTACAAGTTGCTGCCACTTCTAAGTGTTCTACATACGACTCAGAAGTCTGACTTTGAGACCCGATGGAAATTTATCACATATTTTTCACCGGAGTCTATCAAAATGCCTCGGGCAATCCTGAGCAGTAAAGACAACAACACATTGTCTAATCTCTGCTGTTAGGATCCACTCACACTCTGTGCTCATATTCCACACCATTTAAAAAGCATACACAACAAGTTCTAAGATGCAAGTGAAAAAGGCAGCAGCACATCATTCAGCAGCTATTTTTTAAAAGCATTTTGTGACACATACAAACCCACAGTTTTTGTCTGTATATAAGCCACCAAATCTGACAACAGAAGGTATTATTTTCCCAACAAAACCGAACACTGGCTACTTACTCTTTCTTTTGTCGTTCCTATTACCACATTTGACAGTCTGTTTTCAAAAAGGTCTTCGGTCTTTAAATTGCCAGCAGCCCCAGGTAATGGAGGAAAGCTAGACAAACCCAATTCAAAGCTAGGAGATGGAGGTTTAGGGGGTGGTGGAGACTGTGTTTGGCCTCTCTGGAATAGAAATAACATGTTGAGGTTACTGCACTGGATGACAGAAAAAAGTCATGCATGGGACCCTAACATGTATTTTGCATCTGACTTACACCTGTGAAGCCCTAGCAAGGCCTTCTGGATCCTGCCTCCTTAGTACAGACAAATAGGTGCTATTTTCCACTGTTGCCCTTGAATTCACTGATATTTACACGGGATGGCATAAGCATCCTTACAAGTTTCACATGGCTAAGCTTTAGTGATGCTTCTACAGGAAGAAAAGTTGTGTTGGTGACCCTTCCTTCAGGACAGGCACACTAAACTTTAACTACATCTCATAAACAAAGCCTTAACTGTTTCATGACCACGCCCCACACTTGTGCTAAGACGATCTATGCTACAGAAATACCAAATGCAAAGCACAGTCTGTGACTTTTACTATTCTGAGAAGGAAAGCATTTACTTATGGGTACAGAGTCAAGATGGTCTAAATTTAAGAACAATGCTTCTGGACAGAAAGCTGTTTCATGGCTGTTTTCTCCCCTTCCTTCTCATGAAGCAAAACAGATACAAAACTGCCATTGAGGTCTCCTCACAAACTGTATTTAGATGACAAGAAGCATGTGTCAAGAGGGAAGCAGGGAAAGAATACATACAGAGGCAAAACCAGCTGCATCTCCTAGGACCACTAATGACCCTGCATTACCTCCCAGAACACAGTTTTCCATTGCTGTAGCACTCTTAGGTGAAAATCTCCAAAAACAAAAGATAGATGACCTGTCAAAGTGTCACAGACAGAGACTACGCTCCTCCAGCTATAACTGCAAGATGAACAACCTTGGAGGGTTTTTTTGTTTGGGTTTTTTTTAGTAAGTTCAAGACACAGCATTTAGTTTCCCTGGAAGTGACTGAAGATTTGCAATACATAATACTTCCATATTTGTTACAAGCATTCCAAGTTCTACAGATGAGTCCTAAAAACCTCAACATACTAAGAGATAAGTAGCATTAACAGCTTAAATTACTGAGAGGTCTTAAATCCATTTTAAGCTGCCAACACCATAAAATTTCTGAAGTCAACTTATGACAAGTAACTGGCTTATGTCTATAGCCTCAGATAGAACCTGATCAAAATGGTTCATGCTCTCAGGCAAGCATTCATACCCCATAATCTTTCCTTTAACAAAATTAATTGAAGGAAGTCATCGCTCCATTCAAACACAACCATTTGCAGTGGTGTTCTACATATACTATCTCATCACTACAGCAACACACAAGAAATAAGATCCTGGATTCAATTATTTCCACCATCTAAAGGGGTCAAAGTTTAATCTTGCACTTCAGAGTACATTCCTTCCCATCACACACAGCTGTGGGTGTGGAACAGCTCTCATCTCTGGTTCATGTTCCATCCTTGAACAGTACAGACCAAAAATCTGTGGGCCAGAAGAGACTAGGAGGAATCTGGCAACACAGGCTGCAGTTAAAGCCTGGTGCTGAGAGAAGGGAACTGTGGGGCTCCAAAGAAGTAATGTATACCCTTTTACATTCAAAGCTAAAACAACATTTAGTCAGCTGAGTCAGAAGAGCTTTTCTGCTCAGTAAATGTGTCCAAGGTAAACCTTCCAATCTGGCCAGTCACTTGTATGTCTAGCTTGCACCACTTCCTTGTTCTTTCAAAGACAATTAAAAAAACACTGATAGGAAAACACACATCTAAACTATCAAGCAGCTTTGAAAGGGAAAAATAAAGGAGAATTCTACATTTAATCTGACTCACTGAGGTTTGAGAAGTTTGACAAGAACTAAAAGCAACCAAAGGGAAGGAGTCACTTGTTGCTACATCCTTTCCAAACCCTGATGCTCCTTTATACAAGTCCCCTAAGACTACTCAACTGCAGGAGCCAAATATACGCAAAGATTCCAAACATTTACGAAAGAGTTACGGCTCAGGCAGTGGGGTTACTCTGCAACTGTAACATCAATAAGGAAATAACTTGTGGTTCAACTTCATGAACATGCCAAGCGTGGCAAAAACAAATTGCAGAGAACTGTCTGATTTCATCACATCAAGCCTTAAGTTCTACTGAAACCCCTCCAACCATTCTCTTTTCTTCTACACAATGTTGACTCTGGCCTTTTCAAGTACAAAGGCTGTTTATGCATTCACCTCGAATTGAAGTTTACCCAAGTAGTAATATTTCAGTAGCATTAGGATACCCTCACCAAGCAGCAGTTCAGAAGGCATGTTAAGAAACAGGCCACTTAACTAACACTAGGACTACACATCACAGAACATTAAGGATTGGAAGGGAACTCAAAAGAAATCAATCTAGAAAGTGTTTTTTATGTCTACATGAACAACAATCAAATACTTCCCCTGAATGTGAACACTGGCATGCTGTCACAGCAACACTAAGAGGGAAATTTTTTGCTACTAAAAAAAGTTACTCTAACCTCTTCCTGACTTCTGCACTAATGGACAATCTCTGTGACATCCAAATGCAGTAAACTCATGTGACTCTACTGGGGTGCTGTCTTCAGTCATCTGTAGCACACAACTGCTTGTGCAATAACTGCTGCTCCACATAATATCCATACTACTGCCTTGTTACCCGACGTTTTTTGTCTACAAACACGATCACAAACACTCACTGTAAACTTGTCCTCCCTCTTCTTTCGGTAGCCGTAAGAGTTTTTCCTAAGGGAAAGAAAGCAGTTATCAGAGCCTGGTCTGTAAGTGAATGGACAGCAGCTGGCACAAAACAGGAGAAATCAGTTCAAACTGCTATTTCATCTATCTACATTCTGCGTAGGATATTTTAAAAATGGTTCAGGGAGAAATTTCCAGTAAACTAATATTAAAATAAAAGGTACACATCTCATAAGTCAGCATAAGACTACACTGGTTACAAACTGCTGCATTAAAAACCTTTCAGTGCTGATTACATTTCTATAATGCTGCAATTAAACCTTCCAGTAGCCACAGAAATGGTTTAAGGTTTTTTTTATTTTGGTTCTTTGATACCTATGTAGCTTTTGAAAGGTGACCGCTTGCAATTCAAGCAAAGCTCCTCCATAACATGGTCAGTGCTTTCTTCTCAGCCCTACTTCAGGTAAAGTCCCTTCAAGTACCCATTTCAAATCTGCAATGCATTCTAACTCAGTTTTCTGTTTCATTCCTAAATACCCTAAATGTAATCAATACTGAAACCTCTGCTTATAAGCATTGATTATTCCTGTACATTTTTGTAGTCTCTAGTTTGAGTAATCTTGTTTCCTATGTCCTTAATCATTCCTCTACCCAGTAGTTGTAACAGAATTTGACAAACTAAGACTTAGAGAAGTATTGTAACCCTTGCACAAAACCCCCACTTCATTTTGCAATGACACAATACAACTCTAACATAAGATCAGCTACAAAAGACTGGAGTTATCTTGCAATTCAGTTAAGTCACTCAAAACGTGATTTACTTGGAGACACACAGTCATCATTAAGGAAAGCTGTGCAGTACTTTTACAAAGCACTTATTAGAAACTGCAGTAAAACACAATCCAAGATAAGCACACGAAATTCTCACACTAATACTGGTGCTGCCTATTTTCAGGTGCCCAGGGGTGTGTTTTGGCAGGGTTTTTTTGGTTTGTTTTCTTTTTAACTGAAACTGCACAGAAAACAACAGTTTTCTTGGCTGCACGCTATCCTTTTTCCTACTCCATTTTAATCGATCACCTTTCTTGTTGTATGTGTCTAATTTAGGAATAAAATCTGATCTTTCAACGGAAAAAATTTAGAATGAATGCTGCTAGTACAGGTTCAGGTGCACAATCTACACTGAACAATGGAATGAGCAGAACAGCCTCAATGAAGTCAAGAAAATAATACACAACAAACAAAGAAGGGATGGATCAAATCTTAGAGCTGCAAATTGCTCATGAGTGTCAATTAACAATTTTTATTTGGTAGGAAAATATGAAACTCCACCTGGCATTTCTGCTATATTTAGTACTTTCTCTGAAGTACTTTCCAGGATTTTAGTTTTGAGAGGTGGTCTTGGTTTAATATAGTAACGAGAGCACTATCATCTCTTTCCTAAAAGTAGCTTAGAAGCAGCAACACTGGATTGTTCAAAGGACAGAATTCACTCACCTTCCTCTGCCTAATCCAGGAGACGAGTCAACGCTGGTCTGTTCCACCCGCCCAGTTCCTGCTTCCCTCTTGGTGTAGCTCGTAGTTGCATTCTGCATCCGTGTCCTGTTTTGCCCCGGCTGCCGCGTCTGTGGACTCCTGACGCCATTGATTAAACGATCAGCAGAAAAGTTGAATATTGTAGGACTGTCTAGAAGCCCAGGTCCCCTTTCTGCACTGGGTATTGTATGTCGTATATGAGACTTGCTAGGATTCCTACAAATTCAAAAGTCATTTCAACATACACACTATGAGACATCTTCTGAAGCCTAAGACTGTACACAGATTTCAGAAGAAGTAAGATCTTTAGTCCTTTATTGCCTACTTCTTTGAGAAGAATGGTAATTTTTCATTTTAACAGGTCATGTGAATTACAGCATAAACCTGTTCACTGCCTATTTCCAACTATGGCTTTACTAAAAACTATTTGAAACTGAAGTGTTCCCTGCTGATCACATGACATCATTCAGAATATTGCATCTGAATACCCTAAAATCATGGAACAGATAAATTCTTAGCTTTCAGACAGTCCACTTACATTTAGGCAGTAGATCTACTAATAATAGCAGCCACACCTGCCCTTTGGCCTCACTTAACCTTGCACTAGGTTAAATTTCACACATTATTTTCCAGTTAGCTGTTGGTGATAAAGTAAACAGATTGACCCCCCCCCCTCCACCAGATAATAAAATAGTGTGTATATTGTTAAAAGATGGTTGAACTTGCCTGTTCCTGGGAGGATACTGTCTGAGTGTAGTCAATGGAGAAGCAGCAGGCTTGAAGGTGGGAGATGTGAACCCATTGATAAATCCAGTATTTGGAAATGGTGTTACCTAAAGAATGTAATAAATGCTCATCTTGATAAATGAGCCAAGTGCTATATTTTCTGTCAGCCCCATATTTTATGCTATTCTTTGCAAGGCAGTACTTAACAGGTTGGCTCAAGCAGCAACAGAACATTTGTTCAGTCCCTTATAATCAACTTACAAAATGCTGATCTTTGAGAAAACAGCCACTACACACATTCAAGTTCTTATAATTTGCTAAGATGAGTGGAAAACATTGACCCAGAATTCTTGGCTGTAAATGAAGTAACATTCCTATTTCACATTACACTACATATGACTTCAGAGAATGCAGAGACACTTCCTCAAAGAGTGTAAAACCTACACTGCCAGTAATTGTTTTTCTTATAATTTATATGTGAACCCCTCCCTGAAAAGCAAATAATTATTTTCAGTTCCTCATTCCACTAACCTTACAAGTAACATCTAGATAAATTTTAGAGAATAAGTGGATGGTTAAATAGACCTCTGATTCTTTTCACATCTTACCACCCTATTTTTCATGTGAGTTACTGTCTACTGCCCAAAGCAGTAGCACTAGCAAAGATTTTTGGGGGTTGGGTGCGTAGCAATGTCTTGTATTAAACAGAATACCTCACAATATGAAGCTTGATCACAGTAATTTCTCCAACCTCACTAGCACACTATTTTCTTCATTTTTAAAATGTGTGATTGAATTTCATTTAGGAAACATCAGTATTAGCAACAGCACATGCTTACTTGTTCACTCCCTCAAAAGGACTAAAATGCAGAACATTAAGAATCCTCTGCAGGCGCCTTTCAACACATGGTAAAATGAGGAGAAACAGCTAAGATTTAAACTTTTTTATAAAGACACATTTTAAGCTTGCCTAAACTTTCTTGCAAAAGGTTAGAGCCAATCTCTACTTAATGAAAAATAAGATTTAATACCAAAGCTGTCGTAACAATTTACTGTTAGCCTAATCATGCACACATGACACCAAACACTACTTCAGACTCCAAAAATAGGCCATTAGGAGTTTAACAAAACTATGTTAGGAACAAGGTTTCACTAAAATACTGCTTCGAAGTGCTTTCTGCTTTAATAGCTACAACCTGAACACTGAAAAGTACAGAAGAGTATTCAAAAGTAGTGTAAGCACTACTGAACCTGAATAATGAGAAGACAGCAAATATACTATGGAAAACAAGCTTAAACTCATTGCTTAAAGGGACACTAGCAATATTCACTCCTCTCTTCACAAGGATGGGTGATCTCAGAGGGGAAGTAATTTCCTTCTTCCAGTAATACCAAAAGCATCAGTTTGCCTTCTTCACAGAAGTAATCTGGCTCTTCAAAGTGCAACTTTTTTACAAGCAGGGCAAACTAGATCTTTCCTCAAAAACTGTATTTGATGAGGTAGAAGGTCGTTTTAGAATTCTGAGGACATGTGTTGCCATACTCTAGCTTCAGAACTAAAAATGTATGACCGCACTACTGTGTCTGTTTAATCCCAAATGAAAGACTAGACAAAGCACAGCTAGTGTTTATGCTGAAACAGAAGAGGAAGCTTCTGCTACGTCTGTCTGCACACAAGTCTCTACATGCAAACGCAACCCTGTGTCATCAAAATTATTCCTGTGTCATTGCTCCTCACGGTACCTGTTCTCACAAATTATATCTATTCAATATAG
Organism: Rhinopomastus cyanomelas; assembly: GCA_013400115.1. Lineage (NCBI taxonomy): Eukaryota > Metazoa > Chordata > Aves > Bucerotiformes > Rhinopomastidae > Rhinopomastus > Rhinopomastus cyanomelas. The sequence goes on from VXBP01008836.1 coordinate 475,359, forward strand.
CTCTTCCTATAAAAGGCTAAAGAAATATCATATTACATTAATGCACACAAAGTGCAGCTGAGTAATAAAAGTATGCTGCAAAATAGTGGGAGGCAGAGCTCTGCCAGTTAATGTTTTGTTTTCACCACAAGGTATGCGATTGCTAATGCTGGTAAACTCGTAGTAAAGTCTTCCCTCAAAGGCCAGGACTCATAACCTTTCTGGAACATGAGAATTTCCAGGATGATGTTAGGCAGCTACACACTATGCTGTGCTCAGGCCTGCAGCCAATCAATATCTTACACGCTAGTGCCATCAAACTACTCACTATGCCACAGTGGGACTGTGCATTAGTCAGTCTTAGCTTATCCAGAGGAAGAATCACATTCATTGCTGTGTAATAAGGTGGCTCTCCCCCAGAGTAACATCCTTCAGTGTGCTGCTACCTTGTCTCCTCTGTGTTCTTCAACACCCCCCTCCACCCCCATTAAAAAGCCTTCCTCTGCAGGGGCTCTGGCTACCTTCCCTATGTGAAGTGTTTAGCACACCAACTTCTTAATTAGCTTGCTCTTCAGTACACAGGAAGTTTGGTCAAGTTTTTTCAAGGACACTTTAATCCTCTGCCAAAAAATCTTTAAAAAGCTGCTAATTTTGAGCTCCGCTACCCTAGTTTCTTTTAGCCTCAAGTAAAGAGGCATTTACAGAGCAAAGAATGAGGCTTCACACAGGACAACCTTACTCTCCCACTCATTACAGAGTACTTGTAGCAGTTCATGTAGGAAAAAACAAAGGCATACTGAAAGGGGCCAAGGTAATTCTGATGGAACTGTCACACTGCACAAGATGGAAGCAGCACTGGGAATGCAGCAGATGTCCTATTAGAGTATATAAGCACTTTCTGCTACTACCCCAGCTCTAAGCCTCAGCAATGGCCCCTTTAAGAATTTTTAAATTAAACAACTCAAAAGTGAATTATTGCTTTCAATAGCAAAAGTAATTTTATTATTATTAAAAAAAATGTTATTTTGGCACACATAGTATTTTCCTTTAAGAGCCTGTGAAGTAGGTTAGTTTGGCATATTAACCTAGAACTTATTCTCCTGATGGCACTAAGCTATCCTCATTAATCTGAGTGTGTTAAGTGTATTCAGTGTATATCAGAATCACTTTTTCTGGTAGTGTACATATTCTGAAGATCTAATTTCCAAAGAGGCTGTTAACCACTACTAAAACACGTCTTTAGTTACAATTTCATTTGTTAATGGCTCATTAATAATATTTACTAAAGAACTGCGTCTGAAAATGAAAAGGCTAAGAAAGGAAGCACACTGCTTGTCAGACATCAGCTTCAATTTTTAAACAGTGTATCTTGTACACCATAGGAAAACTCTTAAGTACTGTTTTGTAAGAATCATTATCTTAAACTCCCCTCTTCAGGATAGATACGCTGCCTACATCCCTAAATAAAGTGATAAACTAATATCCACTTAGAAAAGAATGCAGCTGTTTAATAATCAAGAGACTTACCAACGAAGGGTCAAGGTAGCTGTGCGTGGGCGACCAGGTCTGTGGGCCAATTAAGCTGTACAACGGAAACTGCTGATGGGGACTGTATACTGGAGGTAAGTAAAAGGATGTTGTGTAACGCTGCTGCGTGTAGAGATTCATATCCAGAGGTCTATATCCATTCTTTGGCAAAAATGTGTTTATAGCTATTGCCTTTGCTTTTATCCTTGCCTGCAAAGGAGATTAGATTTTTTATTATAGCAGCCTTTCAAATTAATCTGGATAGTTCAAACTAGCAGCTCTGAAACTTTTACTGGACACTTGTCATTCACCGCTTTCTCCTTCAAGGAAGGCAGGAACAGCTGAACGCTTCCCTGCTGGCCTGATGCTGGGATGGATATACCACTGCCAGAAAGGAGGGAAAAGGAGAAGTAAAACAGCATGTGCTATATTTCAAAACCCATCTCCAGGTCAAATGGCTCCTGAGACCGGACCACTTTAAATTTATATTAGAAAACACAGTGAGCCCCACAGAAATCAGTACACACAAAACGCCCAAAAAACCCCCAGAGCTCTACTTACCTTAATTGGTTTTCCTTGGAAAGTTTTCACTTCTTCTCTAAGGTATCTGTAAGCCTTTAAAAAAAAAAAAATCAAACGTCAAATATAATTCAAATAAAGGCCAATTATGCTATGACAGGATATGTTTAACAGTAATTCTTGAGGTGTCTCATAAAGTAAGGCTATAGGAAACCCTATGAAAACCCTGTGAATACTGCTGAAAGCAGATTATATTATTGCAGAAGTGCTTCAGCAGCACTAAACCACCATTTTTAGTTCTTACAATTGATGCATTTCAGTGTCATCCAAAATCTCAATGTTCTTAGTATTTAAAAATAAAACAAACCAAAGCTTTGGGCAGGAAGTGAAGATATGCAAACAAGATAAAGCTTCCAGGTTATGCTCAATAGTACTGATATACGGATACTGGCTAGGGAGATACATTACTGTTTAGAGGTTTGGGTATTTTCCTTTTTGAACTACTACACGTTAGTAGCACAGTCTGCAACTGGCCAACCCACCATCACCCCACCCTTGTTTACTCTTATTTTCTAAAATGCTTCAAAAAAATAGTTACCTGTTGTGCATCTGCTTCTGATTCAAACGTGATGAACCAGTTGTCGTTATAGGCAAACTCACAGTTTATAAACTTAGGCAAATTATCTCCTTTGAAAAGTGCTTCAACTTCCTAAAAAAAGTGGTTTGTAAAAGGAGAGAAAAAAGGTGAGAGGAAAATAAATTAACAGGCAGAAAATCCCAACCGGTTGAAGGTGTGTAAATCTGGAACTCAACACAAGATAAAAAGCACTCTGTGGCTTACGAAAGCCCACCAAGAATTCAGAACACTTGCATGTTACCTCTCCACTAACTATAGTAGTTTCTCTACTAACTGTAAGAAATCCAAACAAGAATAATCTACGGCCAAATTGTAAGTAGAAGTTGCCTGGTCCCTTTGGTATCAAGTGCAGAAGAATGTGTGTTTTTCTCTGTTCCCCAAACCTCAGAGCAACAAAAAAAACCTGTGCATACTGCGTGGGATAAGACAACCCCATCCTTTCAGCAGAAATCTATTCAAGGTTAGGCTGGATGAGGTGCTGAGTGGCATGATCTAGATGTTAGGATTACTGGGTTTATTTGGATTCAGGTGGAACTGGATGATCTTTAAGGTCTTTTCCAACCTTATCATTACTGTGATACACTTTAACAGCAGTATGTGCAGATTAATACACTTGAAACAGTTTGTTACCAGAAGAAAAAAAATCAGCTAGTTTCTACGGGGGGAAAAAACCCCACAAAACACCTTGGACTTCGTTTAAATTCATTTGCATGTTATTTATTTTCTGCATTGAAAGCCAGGAATGCAGAATGAAATTTGACATGTTGTCCCTGTCACAGTGTTGGGGGTTAGAGGCAGAGCACCAGTCTTAGCTTTAAAATAGGCACTATGTCTCATCCTTCACTTTGGTTCCTATATTTCGTTGTAGTTTACAACCGTTCTTACGCAGAGAGTTTATCATAGTTTTCATTTTCTCTTGTTACATTTTTATGTCAGTTTTTTTAAGTTGAGGTGAGGTAGGCAGTATCAAAAAGCAAAGCACTTTATCAGACCTTAAGAGTATTTTGGAGCTTTGCTGCTACACCAGAAAACATATCCTATTAAATATGGCCAGTTAAGTCTAGATTTTACAGTTTGGCAAATTTGAACACGTAAGACACAAACCCACTTCAGACCTTCTCTTTTGAAAATAAAGACTCCTCAGAACTGTGGTGTTAATTTAAGAGCAACCACCCAGTGCTAATAACATCCAAACGAACAAACTAATGACAAAAAATAACCTGTAATATTAAAAACTAGGCAGACTTTGAAAGGTTACATTTTATTTAGAAAGCTAAAAGCAGCTGGTATCTTTAAGCCATGTATATAGCACATCCAACTTCTTCCCCTCCAGTTCCTTCTAGCATTTTGTTTCATGCCCCTGTCTATTAAGGTGACTTCTTTATTACAAGTTTTTAAACTGCAGTACTTTTTTTAAATGAAGATTAGCAAGAAGAGCAACTCTCTCAGAATCTTTATTCTTTGTAAAACTGAGTAGAGGGAAAATCATGAAGAATCTGTGCTTTCATGAAAATCCAAGATGACTTAATCTATGACCCAATCATTTTTTCCTAGCCTTTCCACTAGTCATAATCCCAGATACACCAGTCAAAGAATCAAGTTCTCCACTCATGTTCATTCCACAAGCAAAGGCAACTTGGTGATGCCTCTACCTCAGCACTACAGAAATGTTTGCAAAGCTTTAAGTACTTTACCCTAACAAGCTAAGTGGAATTTTTCCATTCTGAGGCTTATTTTATCTCATCTTCACTTGCTATTTATCCATGGAGGTGAGCACTAAGTACATGGGGGTGAGAGTCCAAGAAAATTATAGTATCCCCACTGAGCACAGAATGTCATTTTTTCAGCCCTCTGCAGAGATACAGGTTTAGCCACAGTCTTACCATGAAGGGTATGCTTTAATCAGATATATGTCTTATCCCACACCACACAGAATAAACTAAGACTTGGAAACATTGTTAGAAACTAACAATGCATTAAGAAATGTCATATGCTTCCTGCAGCCTGGGAGAATTTGAACTTCCAAATCCTAAGTATTCTTTACTCAACAATTAAACACTTACTTCAATGGGTGTAGATTCAGGTACTTCACGTAAAATCACGATACAGCGATTCTGATTTGGCCTAACTTTTTCTCCCTTCTCATCCACTTGGACTAAAGGCAAGGCTAAGAGAAAAAAAAAACCAAAAATGTGTTTTTAGCTGTTAGCAATCAATAGTTTTGCTTGGTGAAATGTGTTGTGGACAGTTTAACAATGCAAAGCCTTCTTGTGCTAAACTAAGTATTTTTGAACACAGGAGACTGTGGGAAAACAAAAAGCCTTTGAGAAGTCCAGGTAAGCAATGTCCTCAGCTCACATCAACTGAACAGGCTACTTTGTTGGGGGCAGTGATCAGGTTTGTCAAGCCCCATTTGCTCTTGGTGAATCCTTGCTGACTTTTCCCAGTCGTGCTTCATTTGATCTCCGATAGCTCCCTTTCCCAGGGATTGAAGTAAGACTGATGGACATAGATCTTCCTTTAAGCCCTTCTTGTAGGCAGTGGTGACATTAGCCTTCTTCCAGTCTTCTGGGAAATCCCCCAATCTCCATGACCTCTCAAAGATCATGGAGAGCAGCCTTACAGTAACATCAGCCACATCTCTCAACATCCTTAGGGGGATATGTCTGACTCCACTGACTTGTAGGGGGTCACGTAATAGTTTCGATACCAACAACTCCCCACTGATGATGAGTCTCTGCTTGTATCAGTCTAGATTTTTATTCTCAAGGCCTGGGGCCCAACAGTGCTGGTAAAGACAGAGGTGATGAGACACAGGTGAAGAAAATGCTGAGAATTTCTGCCTTTTCAGTGTTGGTGGCTATTTCACTTCTGTTTACCAGTACACCAATGTTTTCTTTCTGTTTCTGCTTATTTATGTACCTGAAGAACTCTCTTTTGACATCGCTGCCTAATTTCAATTCACACTGAGCTTTTGTTTTTCTAACTGCACCTCTACACACCCTGGCAATGCTCTTTAGTTCTCAATTAGGCATTCATCAGCTTTTCCATCTCTGGAAAACTTCTCTCTTGGTTTTGAGCAGCCTCAGAAGCTCACAGCTAAGCCAAGGGGGTCACTCTGCTTCCAGAAGGGTATTCTTCAAAATTTCCCAGGACTTTTTGGCTCCTTTGTCCAAACAAAATCCCTTCTGAGCAAGCTAAAAATCAAAACCTTTGTCTCAGCACTAACCTTCAGAGTGTTCAGCAAGGTCCCAAACTGCACAATATTGTGATCAGTGCAGTCAGGGCTACCACTAACTGAGACATTAAAAAGACATTTTCTTGGCTTGTAAGTAGCTAGTCGAACAGTGCCTTGTTTCTGGTTAGCACATTAACACTTGTAAGAGGAAGCAGCCCTTGATGCAGTCCAGGAGCTTGATGGATGACACATGAGCTGCTGTATTGTTCTTCCAACAAATGTTCTGTTGATCCAAACTCCCTTAAGTGACCCAAATATTGCTTCACTTGCCTTATAATCTTGGTTTGGTGGTCAGCAGCAGGTATCTGCTATCAGATGCCCCTTGGAGATAACCCTGCAGATCCTGACTCAGAGGGATTTAATAAGGGTCTCTCAGTTGCTGTACAGACTTCTGTAGCCATCCATTCTGATTCTCTAGTCACGCGAGCTGTCCTACGACATCTGACAATTTAAACTTGCATTATTCTCTTTGACACAGATAATTACTAAATACCTCAAATGTGAAGTAGCTGTGATAAAACTACAGTCCTATAACTGTGATGGCCTAAACTGGAAACCTCTTGCTCTATGTAATGCTTTGCAGAGACAGGAATGTATTTTATGGCTGTATGTATCAAAAAAAGTAAGAGACAGGAAATCCTAATTAATAGTTCTACAGCTATAATCAAAATGCTTCTAACATTGTCTTTACTTACATCTCAGCACTTCAACAATCAAATCCATATCAGTACTGAGTTTCTTGACATGATCAAGGTTTGCTACTGTCATTATTGGCACATACTGATCACTATCCATCTGTGATATAAGGTACATGTCACTGGCAAGATTTTCTCTGTTGGGAAAGAGGAAAAAAAGGGAGGGGTAAGTGCTACAGGTGTAGCTTTTGCCAATGTATTTGAGGTAAAACTTCATCACACAGCTGCAGACAGATGCCTATACTAAATTTCAGTATTTTTACCAGTTTTCAGTCTATTCATCTCCTATATTTCAATCCCTAGAAAACACAAAACCATCTTTTTTCCTTCATGCAACAATTCAGGCAGCACATTACCCTCCCATGTAAACCTGTAATACTGTTAGGGGTTCATTATTTCAGATGACCACTGACTGCAACTGGTTATGCAGGAGTATATGGACTAAGAACTGTTCTAGGTTGAGTTCAACATGTTACCTAGACACAGGCCTTGAGAAGAATTAAGTACAAGCAAACTGCTTTGATGGTATTTCATCAGTCTGTACCAGAACATGATTCAGATCATTTTATTCACTTCTTAAATTTTTAAATTGATCCTTAGTATAAAGAGTTGCAGATAGTTTGTATCAACACATATTTTATTAGCTGAAATGAAGCTTATGGCATGGGCTAAGCTAGTCTATTTTAATTTGCAAAAAAACCCAGTAATAATCATAAAACCAAAAAGGAATTGCTTGTAAGTATTCTTACTTCAAAACAATATATGTCTTAGTTCATGATTTAGACCTAGAAGTGAGCTTTTAGAAGTACATCAACACGATACTCTGAAATTTGCATGTTACTTCCCCCAAATTACCACACTTTCCATTCAGTTTTAGGTGACAGCTGAGAACTGTATTAACATACATCCCAAATTAGGCACTGCATCTCATTACTTATCCTCCAGTTTGCTACATGCAGGTATATACATACCTAGATAAACAGAATTCCAGTGTTTTTTTCAATAATTCTCGTAAATCTTCCTGACCTTCTGGCTGCAGCTGTTCATTCCCACCTAATAATTAAATACACTGAAGTTTAGAATTTAGTTCTGCTATAGAACTGCACAACAGACATTTTCATCAAAATATGAGCCGATTCGTGGCTGTACAACTGGTAACAAGTTCTCATATTCAATAAGTGCTTCTCGTGCACGAGTTCACCACTTACCACAACTGCAAAGGGACCTTTATTTAAGGCAGGAAGAAAAACTCTGACTTTGCTTGTTAACCTCTGCTCTCCAAACACAGAAATATTTGAAGCTGTTTTAGAAAAGCGGTAACATCCACATTTCCAATAGTGAACTACCAGTCTTCCAGTCTTAAGGAATCAATTTCTAGCTGACTAATTCAGTGAATAAAGCTAGGGAGCACTAGTATGGAAGAAGTTCTGGCCTCACTTTAAATTCCCAACATGCTAATGCAGAAAACAGTTTCCAAAATGTTGTTCTGAAGTATTAGCAGATTATTCAATCAATTAACAATCTCTTCGTTAAGGAGGAGAAACAATTTTCTTCCTACACCTAGAAGTTTCAAAACTATCACCTGGGAAACACTACCTTCATGTTCATTTTAGTTTAGACCATATCTACTACAGTTAGTTGAGGGTAAGCTAATTGTTATCAGTGGGATAATGGTTTAAAGATGAGACATTTAGAGTGGTCTTCAGAAATTTATAAAACATTTACCAACATGTTACATAAATGTAGTTTTTTAACAAGTATTTCACACCAACTTACTACTCTCTATACTCCTTTCCTTTCTTCAGTGAATGTAATCCTTTTCTTCAACTCAAACTTTCTTTCTCCTAAAGCAACTTATAATTTCCTCACACCTTTCTGTCCTTCACGTGTTCTATTCTCATGTAGACAATGTCAACAGCTGAGAAATACAGACATCCTGTACTGACCACTACTTTCTTCCCCACCTTCTTCCTTCTTTCTTGCAGGAACTCACAGTTTCAAAAAATAATTCAGATCAGATTTCAGAGTTGGGTCTACCTATGTGGATCTGCTGTTTGTCTGCTTAACAACACAAGTGAATTCTTATTAAAAGTTTACTTAAAAGTTACTTACTTTGGACATAAAGGACATGCTGACAAGTCCTAATACTAAGCTGAGGAACACTGTTGCCTTCTAGAAAACCATAACTATAATTTTCTGTTTGCCAGACAGTTATTATTTGACATTCCTCAATAGCACCCCCTTAAGTAGGGGGGACAAAGAGAACTTGCAGTGTTCAGCACAAGAAAACACAAATGTGTCTGATTTCAGCTGCCTGATCATGGATGCTATAGCTGTCATTTTAAATACATGCCATACAATCAGCTAAGCATAATGAACAAGGAGCAGACCTTGCTTGAATCTCAAGAAACATCCAGCACATTTTCCTCTCTTTCCCATCCCTCATCTCGTTTCAAATAGTATTTCCACATAGATTGTGAGGACCTTCTGTCCCCTTCAGTGAAATATAAGCATGGCTGAACCATTTTATTAGTTTCCAGAAGTTTCTTAAAACATGCCATCTGGCACGGACTACAGTTATTAACAGTTGTACTGAAAAGAAAAAAAATCATGAACATTCCTTTGAAAGGAATGCAAACAAGCCAGACTAAATTGTTGCTTATTTTAGCATTTTAATAACAGGACTGGTCTTGCTACACATGAATATTACACTACCTGAGACACAAATGGGACATAAATTTTACCTCCACTCCTGATTCAAGCAGACACAGGCGGCTTCAGCGGGTAGAAAACTAAATGTAAAGGTGTAGCCTAGCAGCTGGCATTCAGAGTAACATTCCAGAAAACAATACTTAAGTTATATCCAGAACTTATAAACAATTCTATCTCACAAGGCCTATTCTCAAACAGGAGGAGGGTGGTTTCCAAACATGTCTATGCTTTAAAGTGAAAGAGAGGATTTTCTGGGGGCTGTTTACCTATCTTGAGCAACAGAAGTGGTGTCATTTTTTTTTTTTTGGTCTGGGGTTGGAGGGTTTTGTTTGCTTTGTTTTGTCTTCTTTGCACTGTCTTTTTTTTTTTAATTTTACTTTAATGGAAGCTCACTGTTAGCTCAATACATATTTTCTTCATTTAAATCAAGTGTAAAACTTAGGTATCTCTTACCTGTCTGGGTGGTTTCATGAATAGACTCATACTCAGAATGATCAAGAGCCAAAGGGTTCATATCTGTCTGGTCTGACACTGAAACAGCAGGTGATGGATCCTGCAGTTCTGTCAGCACTGCATTCTGGTGCTTTTTGTCGCCATCACCACTGGCTTCTAGTCCTGCAGCAGAGATGAGAAGCACACTCAAAAAGCATTCCTTCCAATCACAGTAGCATCATAGCTCAAATGATGTCTATCTTAAAACTGATAAAGTTCTGCAGCAAACTGCAAGTTTTGACTGAACAACCACTACAAACTCTCACACGTACCTTCTTTACAAGAATCTGGAGGCTGATCAGGTATTTCTTCCCAAGTTTTGTTCACGCTACCATCGGTGGTGCCGCTGGCTTCCAAGTGTAACATATGATTTCCCCAGACCTTTGCATTAGGATTTAACTCTGAAACCTTGGCTGACTCCTACAAAAAGAAGTTTGATTAAGCACTTTGTGGACACACAGCACACATCTGCATCCATACTTGCGGTTTCAAATAACCCTATCGGATGTACAAGTCAAGACTGCATTGTCAAGCTTTTTCCACATCTGAAGATATTAACTGAATTGCCATCCCATAATTGTTTCAGGTAGAAAAACAACCAAATTGTGCAGCACAGAATTAATTTCCCTGATTAAGCATCACCAGAAGCAGCTAGCCAAGCAGAGCAAAGTACAACAAACACTTCATTCTTCACCTCTGACAGAGTAACTCAACCTGTACTTGCCCCAGACTTGGGGCAGTACTCGAATGCACGTTAACTCAATGCTGACTGTATCATTATTGTGTTCCTGTAAAATAACAAAAATTCAGGAAAACAGAAAAACAGTGTCAGGCTTTTTCTCCTGGACCTCATAAACAGGTAACAGTTTTAAGAAAGTATTACAGAAAATTCAAAGCAATGAGAAGTGCATGACACCTTCTGTCATTACTTCAAGATTAAAAACAGAAGATTAACAAAAATTTAAGTTGGTTTTCCCCTACACAACACAAAAATAATGAATTTCCAGATCCAGTTAAATAAGCTTACACCAACCTTCTTTAACTTGAACTGGAAATGGACGTAATTAAATTAATTACACAAGTGTTCTTTTCTGTTCTTCAGAGAGAATGCTCTCTGCAGCACCAACATCTACAATACTTTTTTGATAGTAATGAGAGTTTTCTCTCATTTTGCCAAGATATTCCATACCCAGAATATGTTTGATATGTTTTAGCATGATAGGTATAATAAGAAAGAGCATTGCTCCTGATAATACCTACTAAAAAAGCTTACTAAAAGTTGTTTTGTGAATTTAAGGATGCCAGGAACATCATATTTAAGACAGGCACTCAAACCTCCATGAAGCTTTAATAATTCTGAAACGTGCTCACACAATCATTATCATACTGCACAGAGAAGACACTCAGAAGTCACATCTACTGAATGATGAAGGCTTGTAGTAAAAAGTAAAAGGGTATGACATAACTACTTAGATAGTAAGGATTCAAAAGCAACTTCCAGCACTTTTGATTTTCAAGTTTCCCTTGACATAGGGAAACTTCACCTCTATTACAATCACCTGCCAGCACTGCAAGTGCTGGACAAGGTCAAGGCAACTGCTGTAACACAGTTGGTGGAGAACAACCCTGAGTGCCAGCTCTGCTCAGTGGTGAGGGGAGAGAAGCAGCAGCTGCTGCAAGTCCTCTTTGTTTCTCATCCCAGCTAGCCAAGATCCAGTCTAGCTCACTCTCTACTCTTTTCCCACAGCCACTCTTTCCTACAGCACTTCAAAAGTGCAACTCTGGAAGCGAGGAAGAGGCTTACTAATTGCTACCAAGCAAGAACTTTTAATACACAAATATTTCTTGCTATACGATAGTAAAGAACACTAACAGTCTATAAAAAGTTTTTCAACATACAGGAGTGTTCATCGGAAGTCCACCTACAATTGAGAATCTGTAACCAAGATACTTTCCAATGTTTAAACCTTCACACAAAGCAAACAAACAAAAACCCCTCCAAAACATACTCATATTCAGTAGCTGTCTGTGTTTTGGGTTTGTAAAAGAAACAGAGTGGTCAGCTTCAGAACAAATTAGAGACATATTTAACTATCTAATGAAACACAATTTGAGTTTGCTTATTCCAATTCCTAGCTTCAGATTCAACATCACATCAGCTCTGCAGAATACTTACAAATTCATCTTTATCTTGCCATTCCCAAGCACCAATGTTTTCTGGTGCCAGCAGATGACGGTACCTTCCCACTGCATATGGAGCACCAGGTAAATCTTCAGATTCATTCAGTAAGTTTTCACTTCCAATTATACATAGACTGTCATTCTTCACAATATTGCTAGAAACTGTATTATTCCACAGAAATCCCATCAGACAGTCACCATTACCAGCAGTAAAGGTGTCAGAGAACAACTGATTTGTCCAATCAGAATTGCCAGGCTGGAGACTGATGACAGGTGACCACATTTCAACTTGGGAATTGAGGCTGTCCACTTCATAGGAGTGTTCCCGGTCACTTGATGTGTCTTCCATGAGACCTAACACACACCGCTCACCGCCTCGCGGAAATCCTGTGGCACCAGCAGAGGCACTGTGTATTTCATAGGAAGGAGTAGCAGCATATTTGTCTACCTGCTTTGGGTCAACAAAAACTCCAAGTTCTTTGTTTGAGAAAATCTTGTGATCTGACTGCATCTGTTCCCAACTCGTGGACAAGTCACTGGCTTGAGTATTTAATATGTAACTGATGTTTCTCAAGTCAGTAGTCTTGGCTTCTAAGTGCTTCACACTCCCTGCAGTGAAAGCTGCTGGATTCCCAGCTGACAGCCCAGTGAGGTTCTCCTTTGAGTTGATGATGGCACACTGTTTTACTTGCTCATCTTGAACATTACATTCACTTTTATCACACACACTTTTCTCATTAATTTCTGATCCTACTTCAATAAAAAGTCCAGCAGAAACTGCAGCGTTCTTGATCTCTGGCTCTGGACTGGCACAGAGACCTAACTCAGGCACTTCCACTGGTTTATCATGCATACAAGAGTATGAACTTTGACACAATGAAGGTTCACATTCACGGGCTTTATGAGAGATATCACTGGCATCTTCCAGATTCTTAGTGTCGTTTATCAACTTCACACTTTCGTACATACAATCATCTAAAGCTACAGTGGAGTGGGAGTAAGAATTCTGATCAAGAGTCAAGCCTCTACTGCAATCTGAGATGTCTGTATCATGATAAGCAAGGTTAGCATCTAAATTCTGATTTACATTTTCATCCTTGTTGTCAACTGTCTCATTTAGGCTGTCAACCATCTCATTAAGGTGAACATCCAGTGTTGGCTGTTCTACAGATTCTGCTACATACCTAGATATTTTGGCTGAGTCAGTCCCTGCATTCCACTGACTTTCCACTGCCTGGAAGGAACTTACATCCTGTTGTTCATCTTGTCTACACTTCATGTCCATTTTACTGATATCCTCATGTTCTACAGACACAGAAGAGCCTCTGTTTTTGTTATCTGGATTTGAATTTTTGCATACTTTACTCCCTGGTGACTCTTGTGAAATACTAGGCTCTAAGCCTTCTTCCTTTAGGAACATTTCATCTGTGCTTGTGTTATGTAGCTCAGGAGATGTCAACGTGCCATCACTCACCCATGACTGAGCCCTGCTCAAGCTACCAGATTCCTCAAGCATGTCACCTTTCAGCTGAACGATACTCACAGAGACGTCTCCCTCCATGTCACAATGGTTTACAGCTTCAGCTGATGTCCTGTTTTCAGAGCAACCCTTAATCTGACTTTGAGAATCAGAACTTTCTTCCAAGTTTTCCCGTGTTTCAGTGCTATTTAAAGCTTCGCAGTTATGCAAAACTGTACCTGTGCATTTCTCTTTATTGTTCAAGAATTCTTCTGAAGTCCTGTAATGTTCACTACTAGAGTTGGGTGTTAATGTTTGGCTATCATCACACCTTCTTTGAGAAGTCCTCTTTTCCACATTTGAGTTTTCTTCACTTTCTGGCTTTTCTTCAGCAGTTTTTTCTACGTGTTGACTCCCCAAAAGAGAAGAATTATACGTTTCATGCAACTCTAATGATAATTTAAATTTGGCTCTCTTATTCTCTGCCTCCTGTTTAGTATTTATTTCCCTCACAACACTTGAGGGACTCCTACTGGAACCAAATGTTACTGTGTCAGAATCATGACCTGTCCCAATTTTTCCTGAATTACATGCTCCAGTGTTTAACAATACACTGGAAGTACAATCACTGTATTTCACATTTTCTGAAATAGGGTTGTCTTGGTCCTCTTCAGCAGCATCCACAAATTCTACAGAATCACAAGCTCCATGTAGTGATTCATTCCAACTGACAGCACTACCTGCAGTACCTACCTCTTGATGTTGAGTCTCAAGGACGACTTCACTGTACCCTTCTGCTCTTAAGCCATCTGTTAGTGTACTGTCAGTATTTAACCTATGCACCTGACAATTGTTAGCCAGTAAGTTATAAGATGATTTGGTATCTATGCTACAATAGTCTTTTGTTTCTTCTTCCTGCGTGTTTGACCTATGCTCTGTTTTATCCTCAAACAGTTCTTTTTGTGAATTAAACTTCACTTCCACTTGTGCCAACTGCTGCACTGGAAATTCCTCCCCGGTGTCTGAAGGTCGTGCCACGCTGCACATTCCTTCACCAGTAACAGCTGAGTTATCTATGTCTGCTGCAGTCTCCTCGAGCACAGTAGCCGGCACCTCGTCATCCCCTTTCAGATCTTCAGCATCTACAACACAAATACTGTAAAACTCCCTATCTTTTATATTTTGACCATTATCTACATCCAGACAGCCAAATGTGGGAGACGTCTCTCTAGATGAACTTGAAACTTTCTGTAGTCTGTCATTCTTGCTGTCTTCAACATTTATGGTTGTTTTGTTCTGCCCTGAATGGTCACATGTAACTGCACAATCCTCCACCAAATTTCTTTTTAAGGACATTTCACCCTGGAAGCCTTTGCCTAGGATGTCTGGTACATATGAAGTGGAAATACGATCAAACAAGCACTCCTCTTCTGAAGCTACATTTTCATTATTAACATTACTACTAATATTTTCTATACTGTTCATGTTCTGGCCATTACCATTAGATTTCTTAGGTGCTTTTTTTTTAATAACCCTATCTTTCCTTTCTTCACTTTTCTGGAAATTTCTGTATGTACCAGAGGCCTTCAGAAGGTGACTAAAAGAATTAAAGAAGCTAAAAGGTCTGTCATACGTTCTCTTAGAGCTCTCATGTAAAGTATTCTCCATGCTTCTGTATGATGGATATTTTGCTTTTCTATTCCAGAACCCAGATTTAGAATTGGACGCTGTGCAATCATCTCTACGAACACACTCACTGCCGACGATCACATCTGCCCCGTTAACTGTCCTTTCTGCTGTATGCAGACCCTGTCTTTTCATAGTTCCTAAAAGTGAAGATAAAGTTTTACTTATCCTTGACTTTGTTGCTTCCTCTTCCACAGACTTTTGCAACAAGACGGTTTTCTCCTCATTCGTGCTGTTACCCAATTCTTTACTGAAGCAGCAGCCCATGTTTAGTAAGCAGAAGACTCAGAGGAGTCTTCTCATTGCAGATCACCTTCCTCTATACAGAAAGCTTACTGTCTAAAGCTACTGAGGAGACAAGCCAACTCCCAGTTGCCAAAAATAGCACACTTTAAAACCATGCAGGGTTTCATATGTCACTGCCACTCAAAGTCCAAATCCAGTTGCTGAGCAATGTTGTACTACTTCTTCATATGCATTATAATATTCAAGCCAAGCAATTCTCCTAATGAGATTACAGTCTGTTTACAAGTATTACCAAGATTTAGGAATTTCCATTGCTTAATTTCCTGAAGAGATTCCTTCATCCAAAGCATTAAAACATTTAAATGACATCTTTCACAATGCCCATGAATGCCAAAAACCATTCAGGATTCCCAGGCATTCTAGCTTCACATGTTCAAATCTGATCTGTAAACCAAACCAGTGGAAGCAAATATATTTTGGACCATTTTCTTCTCCTCCCTTCCCCCGGAGCTGAACCTACACCAAGATTACTTCTTTAGGAAAGGCAGGCTAAAGATAGATAAGACCTCATGTATTTCATGGAGCAGTCATTGTATGCTATCAGAAGCTAATTCTGTTCCAAGCTTTTTTAAAAAAATCTGTTATCTATGTGAAAAAAATACATAATCCCTTAGTGACTTACAGCATTGGTAGAGGCCTCAAGATCATCTAGCAATCTCATGGTGCTGTGGAAGGATTATAATTAACCTACGAACAATTTGTACATTCTTCTACAAAATCTTGGATAGATTTAAAAGGTAGCTTGATTAAATGCTACTTCTTCCTAAAGTCTGTCCCCAGATCAAGGTTTTTTTGTTGTTACGTGAACAAACTTCTTTCTGACCTTATGACAGCTAGAACATCTTTATACACAGGTATTTATATGTTGGAAGACTTCTACTACTAGAAGTCCCTTTACCTGCTAAAGCAGCAGTCCTGTTTCTTCAAAAGTGAAAAGACGATAGAAAAAGATTAAAATACCTAGCAATCTTCTCTGCTTTAAGTGTCCTTATTTGCCTTAACATAATTCTACATCACTCAGCCCCTTCTGTTAATTTGCATTTGAACCTCATCTTTCAGAGTCTGCAGATTGAGCACTGCTCCACTCCATTACTTAAAAGACACAGAAAACACTGAAGAAAATGACTGCTCCACTCCATTACTTAAAAGACACAGAAAACACTGAAGAAAATGAGACAAGACAGACCTTTAATCTCTATTTTAAATATTCCTTCAGCTGCAAATTAAACTGAGGGCTATTTTTCAACTGGTTGTGCCCCTTATGGTGCATTTAATCAAGATGTACTTGAACTAGAGTCTCAAGTTAGCCTGGCAGCTTGCCTTCATTGTGTTCACATGGCAGTACATAGGTCCAGTAAGGCTAATGGAAGTAGCTGCCTTTCAACCAACTAGTAAGAGATCTACTTAAATTGCTACTGTAAACTACACTTGCAGGGGAAAGGCTGCTTAACAGTGATCCGTGCACTAATACTCTACTATCCTTACTTTTTTCCCCCCCAACTGTCCTTGTGACTTACTTTACACCTTCTCTCGTGCCAAATCACTCAGCCTATACAAGTCTCAAGACCTCATTCAGTCTTAACATGTTGTCTGTGTTGGCCTGTTACCACCACATTGAATGACTTCTGCTTTGCTCAAAAGCCCAAGAAAATAAAAACTAAAAGTTTCTTTACCAGAGGATCCCATGGTCACTTCTTTCTTTCCATCTGCTTTGCTTACTTCTTACAGAAAACTGACTGCTATCAAGTTTCAATTCCTCTTTTACTCATTCATACCTTGCTTGTAAACTAAATTCACATCTGTTTAAGGTAATGAACCAGAAGAGAAGATAATATTTTTTTTACTTCCTGTTGTCACCTGATGATTGATGAAAAAAAGTCATACTTCACTGAACCATGCAACGTAGGTGGAACCAGTCTGGATTAAGATCAGATACAATATTAAAAAAACCCCAAACTCTTGCTATCCCAAACTGTTCACAATCTCACAACAACTTGTAATTACAAGGTAGCACTGAGGAAGTGCAGAAGCACTGTAGAAATTCACATTACACTTCAGTCTGCAGTCACTATGAAGTGCTCCTGCAGTAGTAGCAGCAGAGTTCACATTTAGCAGCATAAAACAGACATTTCTCTCTCCTCCTTATACAGTGTGATATACTTCTGTTTGCTGAAGCTTTTGCAAGATATTCAACTTTGAACATTTTCTTATCCTGCTTCTCTTTTGTAACACAAAAAAATCCAAAGCAGTAACACAGCTACCAAAGTAGCTTTTTCTCTCCAGACAAGTTTTGTGCTCACAGGACACACAAATTACAAAACCAGTAATGTGCTTTAGTTTCTTAAACACAGGTTGCCATATATCCAAATGCAATAGAAATTGCAATGCCACAGGCAGACTCAGATTTGCATATGTGAAAGAACCACACTGGCTAACTTTGAAGGGAACCACTCACCATTAAACCTTCGATTGTAAAAAAGATTACTGAATTGGTCTGCTGTGAAACTGCAAAGCATGAAGAGAAAGTTGACCCTGCCACCCCCCAGCTTATCCAATAGGTGAAGGCTCAAAGTGGCTGCACATGGATTGCTCTTGAGGACAGGCAGGCTGGTGCATCATTGCTGCCATCTGCTGCCTTTTTTTTTGTTTTCCCATGGGACAAAGTTACTCTACATGCTTGGACCCAGACCTAGAACTATGCCAAGGTACTCCTCTCCAGCATTCCCTGGAACAGATTACAGGGAAAGGGGGAGGGAGTTTCTCTCAACAGTTTTCATTTGTTCTTTGATTTGTTTAAGAAATGCCACCAGCAAACAATGCAGCTTTTAATGTCAGCATAAAGTCACAGTAATACATGCTAAATTTACTAGTCGGAGAACTCTCATCAGCTAAACAAATGGTAAGATTTTCCCCTCAGTGATCTAACCATTAGTAACTATGTGCTTCCTAGAGAGGAACTAAGTGGCATTAAGGGACGGACCAGGGCAAAGTCCACTTTTCAAGTGCCTTAACAAGCACTTCTGCTATTAGCTAATGGACAGAAAATGGGTGAAGCAGTTCAGGCAAGCAGAAACTTCTTCCCATTTTCCCATACCCTTCTCCTTATGTGCAAAGGCACATTTGGTACTTGCTCCTTTGGTTTTATCTAAGGCCTCCAGACATAATTCCTGGTTTTAAGCACCATTTAGTCCCATTTCTCAATACTAATCACCATTAAAAAAAAACCTCAGCAAAACAGATTTAAGCAAAAAAAGTCACACTGTTCTTATGCTACATCTTCTAAGGTTAGTTGTTTAACTTCCAAAACACTAAGTCCTAAAAAAACCTTCTGGCTAAGCTGAACACCACCACCTGACTTCAAATGCACTTTAACAGAAAGAGACTCTGCCACTTCAGAGTTGAACTTTGCTGAGGGGTGGGTTTTGTACATTTTGGCTCCAGCATATTTCTCATCTACTCAAAGTCTAAATAGATCTTCCCTCGCCATGAAATAATACTTCTCTGAAGCAGCACTTTAATTTGCACAAATTTTTGCAGTAGTATTTCAGTCCTATGCCATGCATGCACCTACACAGAAGGCAGGTCAACATGCTTATTGTGCCTACCCTCTACTTTCCTTTACACACGTATCCACACGCTGTCGTACAGATGTATGTTTTACAATACAGTCTAGCTACAACATTACAACAGCACAAGTTAAAAGACTTGGCTTTAGAAACAGCTAAGTCAGACTGCTTAAGTTTGCCTCCAATACATGAATTGTTTCAATACCAACTTTACACATGATCAGCACTAGACGTCATCTACGGGTATAGAACTATTCAGCACCTGTGGTCTAAATCTACAGCAAGTACAAACACTGAGAAGTACTGATCCTTCGTGATGCCAACATGAACAGGATACACATTCAACTCAAGGTCCAATGATCCCATCTCTCATTTAAACCTACTCCTGACCTCTTGAATTATCAAATTTAATTTATGTGTTATAGTAACTGCTGACTCTCTGTTGGGATATGTATGTACTGATGTGTACTGTCAAATGATCTGAGAAACATATGCCATACTGAATTTTCACTGAACTATCATATTGAATCCTACATTAAAGTAGTCTATATTAATATAGTAAACCTTATTTCCTCCATCCCTTTTTAATTCTATGATGTGGCTGCAAAAACATTTTTGAACAACATAATCTCACAGGCCCAAGACATCCTTCCACATTACCTCATATGAAAAACATTTACACCAAGTAGAATTAAGTTCTACCTCAAGTTTTCTGTCAGTTCTTTATCTTCTGCTTAGAACTAACAATCTGACTGAACCTGTATTTACAGTACCTGCACAGACAAAAACAGTATCCCACTTTGATTTCAATTCACATTAACAGAAGCCCATGGCAGTCTCTGACGATTATGCAATTAGAGAGAGAATGGGTGACTCTCATATTGTGATCAGACAGCAAATCTAAATGGCCCCACAGTAATATCCTCCACTGAAACACACGAACATTTACAGAACCTGTTGCCATTGGACAAGAATGTTCCCTAAAGTTAAATTCAAATTTCCAGATCAGGTCCTCAGTTCAGCAAATCAAGGAAAGAGAAGTCTTTGGTCCTTGCAAAGGGCTCCCAAAGGCCACATTCAAAAGTGCACATGGTAGGGAAACAGTTTAGGATCAACGAGCAAGGAAAAAGATGGTGCTTTATCACTACAGGTTAGTTAAATCCTGTCTGGCAGAGACAGGCCATGTAAACCACCTCTGCCATGGGCTTTGGGTCTTGGCCTCTTCCCTCAGAATGTAACCTTGAATTTCTAGCAGCAACCTGTTAGTGATTGAAAAGGAAACAGAAGGGAATCGGAAGGGAGTGAAAAATTTCTGAAAAAACACTGACTTTCCTGGGTTCAGTCTGACAAAGGCTTTCTGAGAAAGTGACAGGACACACAAAACCACCAACAATCCAAAGACAGATGTCACCTGAAGTGACAAAGGCTGTCTCTAGGTTAAAGAAATGCCAGTGTAGTCAACTCCCAAATGCAGAAAGCTAAGAATTTGGTAGTATCTTACAAATCACCTGTGTCCAGCTCAAAAGTCTGAGCTACTATTAACAAGTAGCATACGAGGATCCTTAAGTTGCCAACTTCCTTCATTCACCTTGTAGACAAAACTGTGGAAATTTTGCTGTTTACTAAACTCAGACAAGTTTAAGAGGAGTTAATGTTGGAAATGAACTACACTAACCCTGTCATGAATCCAGACATTAAATAACACAGATTTTTGTAGCAGCCTCAAGGAAGAATAAATAACTTTGTCTCCCTCACCATGAGTTTAAGCCTTTGAAAACTGTTAGTAAACAAGCAACACCTGTAGCACTAACATAAGCAACTTCTAAGCTGTTATTCCATCACAGAATTAAAACTTTTGTTTTAATTCAGTCACTACTATCTGCTCCAAATTAGTAATAGTAGACCATGTGTTATGTTCCTGCCAAAAGAAACAGACTGACTGAAGTAATAATTAGGAAAAATTACTGCTAATATTAAAAAACATGACAAAAATAATTTATATAATAATCTGGCATATAGGGGGTTATTTTTCCAGGATCTACAGAGGTGTATCAAAATTCCAGTAGAAATTCTGTACCTTTCTTTCTCAATGGCCACAAAAGCACTCAGACTAGTTATCACCAAATTCTGGTAAAACAGCAAAGCCAAAATTGCTAGGGAATGTAATTCCACGAATTTATTTTAAGTCTTTTTTACAGACTCCCAGAAAACTCAGTAGATCAATACCATGGCAGTACAGCCCCACTATCAAACATACACCAAAGAAGGGATCACCACAGACATGCATCAACAGAGGGCTAGACTGCACAAAGGTGATCCCAAAATAGTTACAGTGCACAAGAAACAACAGGTGATTTTTAGTTAACCCAAACCATGTACTGGCTAAATACAATCTTGCTTTATGAAAGATGAAAACATCTTAATGATATTTAGTCTTGTAAAGAAAGGAAAAGAGCAGACATTTTCTGAAATTGAAAGAAATTACTATTCTCTCCAAATAAATGTGACAACACCACAAATTAAGATTTAGATCCTAGTTTACATCTAGCTTTATTAAAATATTTGTATGCAAAAGAGAAAAAAAGCAATGAGAAGATCAATCAAACCACCTTTAACACTAATGCACCTGCTACAAGTGCACTGAGAGAGTTCCAAACTTTTGAAGCAAATCTGCAACAGCTTCTTTCTTAAGCTTACAGACTGATTTCTTTGAGATAATATCTTGAGTAGAGGGAGGGGACGAAAACAATCACAAATGCTCAACTTTCAGCAGTATAGGATTAAAGTGGGTATAAGTTTCCTCTACTGCCAAACAGTCAAAATGTACAGAGCAGGAGAACCCAGAAAACAAAAGAAGGACAAAGAGAAAAGCCATTCGCTTGTTTAGCAAAGACAAGTCCAAGTTTATGGAAAAATGCTCTTTATGTTTGCTGCAAGGCACGTCGAAGCAGCCATATGCTGCTGCAAGATTATGTTATGTGGAAGCAGCAAGCATTTGGTGCTTAGCACAGCACAGGCTAAGCGTCTAGAAGAACATACACTGAAACCAAACCCTTCAAGGTGCCCCATGAGGGAATGTTCATTCCCATATACAGTTAACGATCGAAGATGACTAACAGCTCTACAGTAGAGCTTACACACAAATCAAGCACCCAGCCTTACTGGACATAGGTAGCATTTATCAAAACACATACACGCAGAGCATTATCTGCTGTATGACCTGCCAACAGCACCCCATAATGCTGTCTACTGGATCCTTCACAGCAGCACGGAAGCAGTAGCACGTGCCATCTGGCAGAACCGATTGAGCAAAATTCCTGTTACAGAATGCAACTTCCTATTTTTATGGGTTTGTACTTTTTTCAATTACAAATGCATGCCAAGTGCATTTGCTGCATTTTCCTTTAAGTTAATGTGTGAGCTAGAACCTAGCTCAGGATCTGT
This sequence comes from Rhinopomastus cyanomelas, assembly GCA_013400115.1. Taxonomy (NCBI): domain Eukaryota; kingdom Metazoa; phylum Chordata; class Aves; order Bucerotiformes; family Rhinopomastidae; genus Rhinopomastus; species Rhinopomastus cyanomelas. The sequence continues at coordinate 497,800 of VXBP01008836.1, forward strand.
AATACAATTCTCACACTGCACATATTTCAGGACTTTTTAAGTTAACTGTTACAACTTAACCATATAAAAGTTGAGGTTCCTACTCAGTATGGAGATTCAGCCACCTTGAGGAGCTCTGTTCTTGCTTTTTATGTTGTATGCTATAAGCCAACTTCTGAACTGCTCAGATATAAATTTGATTAAGACAGTTATTAAAAATATCTGTTTCATGCAACTCTTATAACAAGGGAATATGAAATACTTACTAGATGAGAACCGTCTTTAACTTCTCGTACTTGCTGCACCTGCGGTTCAGCCACAACTTTAGTGTCCTGATCAGAAGTCATGAGCTGTCTGCTTTTTGGCTGCTCAGAGAGAACTTTACTGGTCACCTCTGTAAGCTGCAGAAATAAGAAGACAAAGGATTCTGTAAGTGGTTGTTGAAATTCCCAAGAACTCACAGCCATTCCAGACATGCCATGCCGATTCAGACCAAAGGTCCAGAGAACTTCAACACAACGTATAGCAGAAAGGGAAGATAAAATGAACTTGCAGGTACGCTCTGCTCCAGCAGCTGGCTGCCTTGGGAGTGTGGATGAACACTTCCCACAGCACCAAGCAGGGAAATTCCACTGGGAAAGTTTCACTTGATTCTCACCTTAATTATTCAGATAGGTTTTCAAACCATAACTACTTCGTACCAACTGCAAGGCTAACTTAACTTACTAAGAAGCATTTACTCACAAACCAACCTTTGTCTTGTAAAACTACTCTGTCACTTAATCTTTGCAAATTTTAAGCAGCATGTTACAACAGTTCTGCTAGATTAGTAACGCTCAACAAGTTGTTCTGCTCCATCATCCTCAAACGCTATTCAATTTGATTAGACAAGTAGAAAACCAAGTAGAACTAAAAGTCTGACAGCAACTTCACTTTGAAATCTGATGCTATTTAATACTGTTATTTAAACCACTGGTCTTTAAAAAAACCAGGAAAAGCTCATTTAAAGCATGAACTCTCAAAGTAAACACTGGGATGTAAATTCTGGATAATTTTTAAACTTGTCTTTCCTAAAAAAGACTATGAACAAATTGTAAATACTTTGAGTTACTTGATCATGTGCAAATTCCAGTACTGGGTTTATAACAATGTGTGAGTTTACTGCCTTTGAATTGGTGACACTGACCTTCAGGGTTAGATTCTCTACGATCTTCTTAAAAAAACCCAAACCAAACATGTAAAGATTTGCAGCACTTGGAAAGTAACAACACAATTCTATTCCTCAGCAGCATAAGTTCCTTTTAGGGTATCTTGACTGTAAATGACTGGAGTTTAAAAAGCATTTATTTTGGTCTACGACATTATGGCCTTTCACGGAATCTCAACGACAGTGTATATTGAAATGAACAAAATCAAAAAACCTTTCATACAACCAACTAAATGCATTCCAGAGTGTTCAAGCAAAATTACAACAATCCTTTACAAACTGATTCAAGCATCTGTATTATGGGATTATGCAGAAGATAAACTATTTTGCACACACAGTTGAAGAAACAAACGTACTGACAATCCCAGCAGGACAGAATAATCAGCTTAGACAAGTTGCTAATCATTTCATGCTACTGATGTAAAGCCAGCATGAAAAACATGAAATGCACTATGTCACATGTCATTTTTATTCCCAGAAGCTGGATTTTTTTTTCCTAATAAATTCTCATTTTGGAACAGAAAATATTTAAGAGACACAGACACAAAAAAAGAAATTACACTGCCCCTCACAACACTGTTGTGCTGTGTTACACAAAAATGAACATATGCAGGGTCTACATGGGAGGAAGTCTGGAGTCCATTCAGACTATTTGTATTTTATGAAATAACCAAAAACCATCCCCAGGATGAACATTATTTTATCAAGGTTTCTGGGTGATCTGGGGGTTCCCTGAATGGGAAAGCTCAGGGGAGCCGAGAGGCAGCTGCTGAGGTCTGAGTACTCTTGCAGGAGAAGCTGGGCAGACACCATGGAGGTTGCAGACCCAGACGTCTTTGAGAAAGGCGAAACTGGAAGTCACACACACTCAGACTGCAAGCAGCAGCGAGAGTGCAGCCACTTCAGCCGCGTTAGCCACCAGGGGACAAAAAACTTGAAGCATTTTTAACAAAAGAGTAACAGCGTGGCATCAGAGGAAGACCAGGCTACAGTCACCACTGCATATGGATGTAGGAACTCAAATGGAGATCCCCCAACAAGATAAGGCAGTGCAGGTGACGGGCTGCCAGGAATGTAAGACTCGCTTGAGTTTTCCTGGCTGTGTACGGTGCAAGCAGGTAGATTATCTGCTTGACCGGGCGGCACATCTTCAAGACGAGGTTGAAAAGCTACAAGCAGAAGTAGAAAGGCTCAAGAGAATTGGAGAGGCTAAAAGAGACGTAGACTGGTGGAGCCAGTCTGTACAACAGCCAAATAAGAGCCAAAAAAAGGAGCCCAAGTATCCTGAACCTCTCAGATGGAGGACAGAAAGCCAAGCAGAAGGGGTGAGTGGAGCAAAGTGAAGAGCCATGGCAGAAGGCAAGTACTGCCCTTGCCTGCCTCATCTGCTCAGTTGCCACCGAGTAATAGGTATCAGCCCCTACTGGAAGACAGCCGGTCTAATAAGGATATAGAAGACAGAGAACCCATACTGGAGGTCCTAGCAAGGTTGCATAAATCTGGGAGGTCTTCCAGTAATGTGATGACCTCCTCCACAAAGAAGAGAAGGGTCCTAGTTATTGGAGGCTCACTCCTGAAAGGGACTGAGGGCCCTATACTCAGGGCTGACCCCCATCACAGGGAAGTCTACAGTCTACCTGGAGCCCGAATCAGGGACATCACTAGGATGCTCCCTAACCTGGTGAGATCAGCTGACTATTACCTGACATGGGTGACAATGTTGTGGGTGTCTATGACAGGTTACCTCAGGATGAGGAAGTTGATGAGGTCCTCTACAGGCAGCTGACAGCAGCCTCTCAGCTACAGGTCCTGGTTCTCATGAGGGATTTTAACTACCCTGATATTTGCTGCAAGACCCACTCAGCCAGCCATCCACAGTCCAGGGGGTTCCTCCAGTGCATTGGTGACAATTTCCTCGTGCAAATGGTAGAGGAGTCCAAGAGGTAGTCCAAGAGGTAGAGGAGCACTGCTGGATCTTGTACTCACCAACAAGGAGGGTCTGATTGAAGCAGTGAAGGTTGAGGGCAGCCTTGGGTGCAGTGACCATGAGATGGTGGAGTTCAGGGTCTCGTGTGGTAGAAACAGAACACCAGGCAGAATCATAACCCTGGAATTGAGTAGGACCAACTCTGGCCCTTCCAAACAATTGCTAGGGGAAATCCCATGGGACAGGGTACTAGCAGGTAAAGGGGCCCAAGATAGCTGGTTAACATTCAAAGACCACTTCTTTGAAGCACAACACAAGAGCATCCCAACAGGAAAGAAGTCAACGAAGGGAGGAAGACCTGCATGGTTAAACAGGGAGCTGCTGGGCAAACTCAAGAGGAAGAACAAGTCTGCAGATCGTGGAAGGAGGGGATGGCCACTTTTGGTGATTATAAGGCTCTGGTTAGAGAATGTAGGGATACAACTAGGAAAGCCAAGGCCTCCTTGGAATTATAACCTTGCAAGATAGGTCAAGGGATTCTTCAAATACACTGCAGGTGAAACTAAAGCCAGAGGCAATGTAGGCCCTCTGCGGAACGAGGTGGGTGCCCTGAAGACAGAGGATACAGAGAAAGCAGAGACACCGAACACCACCTTTGCCTCTGTACTTCTGGGAGCTGTCCTGATTTCAAACCACAGACTGCTGAGGCTCCAGAGGAAGTCGAGGCAAGAGAGGAGCCTGTCTTGGTTGAGGAGGACTGGGTTAGGGATAAGTTGAGCAAACTGGATGTACACAAACCCGTGAGACTAGATGGGATGCACCTGTGAGTGCTAAGGGAGATGGCGGAAGTCATTGGTAAACCACTTTCCATCAACTTTTGTAAGTTATGGGGATCAGGAGAGGTGCCTACAGACTGGAGGATAGCAAATGTCACTCCAGTCTTCAAAAAGGGTAAGAAGGAGGACCCAGGTAACTATAGACCAGTCAGCCTCACTGCCATCCCAGGAAAAGCATGGAATAATTTGTCCTGGACGCAGTCTTGAGACACATCAAGAACAGGAGGGCTGTTAGGGACAGTCAGCATCGCTTCACCAACAGGAAGACATACGTGACCAACATGACAGCCTTTTATGAGGGCATAACCAGGTACACAGATGATGGCAGAGTGGTGGATGTGGTCTATCTTGACTTCAGTAAGCATTTGACACAGTCTCCCACTGCACCCTCGCAGCCAAACTGAGGCAGTGTGGACTAGACAATAAGGTAGTGAGGTGGATTGTGAACCGGCTGCAGGATAGAAGCCAGAGAGTGGTGGTCAATGGGACAGAGTCTAGTTGGAGGCCTGTATCTAGTAGAGTCCCCCAAGGATGAGTCCTGTTCAATCTGTTCATTAATGACTTGGATGAGGGATTGGCATGCACTGTCAGCAAGTTTGCTGATGACACAAACCTGGGCGGTGTCACCAACACCCCAGCAGACTGTGCTGCCATTCAGCAAGACCTGGACAAGGTGGAGAGCTGGACAGAGAGAAACTTAATGATGTATAACAAGAGTAAGTGTAAGAGGGAGCTGGATCTCTTCAGCTTTGAGGAGACTGAGGGGTGACATCATCAGTGTCTATAAATATTTGAAGGGTGGGTGTCAGGAGGATGGAGCCAGGATCTTCTCAATGTCATCTGGTGATAGGACAAGGGGCAATGGGAGTCAGCTGGAACACAGGAGGTTCCACATAAATGTAAGAAGGAACTTCTTCACAGTGAGGGTGATGGAGCACTGGAACAGGCTGCCATGGGGGATTGCAGAGTCTCATTCTCTGGAGATATTTAAAACCCACCTGGATGTGTTCCTGTGCAACTCGGTCTAGGTGATCCTGCGGAGGCGGGGGGATTAGACTAGATGATCTTTCAAGGTCCCCTCCAATCCCCAATGTTCTGAGATTCTAGATTCTGTGATTCTTGGAGAATGCAATGCTGGGAAATTTTGGACTAGTTTTTTTAAAAAGCACAAGAGTTCTGATATGTTTTGTGTTTGTTGTATATAATCTCCACTGATGTTCACACTATTCCTGAGCAAGCACAAAATCAGAATCACAGAACTGCCCAAGTTGGAAGTGACCTCAAGAGATCATCTAGTCCAAACACCCCTGCCAATACAGGACTGCCTAGAACACACTGCATAGGGCTGCATCATTGTGGAGCTCCAGTGTCTCCAGAGAAAGAGACCCCACAACCTCTCTGGGCAGCCTGTTCCTGTGCTTTGTTACTCACACTTCAAAGATGTATTTCGAAATGAAACTTCTGCTCCAGCTTGTGCTTGTTGTTCCTTGCCCTGTCACTGTGCACAACTGAAGACACTGTGGCACCATCCTTCAGATGTTTATAGACATGGATCAGGTTTCCTCACATTCTTCTCAAGGATAAAAGGTCCCAGCTCTCTGAAGTTTTTCTCGTAAGAGAGAGGGTCCAGGATTCCAGTGATCTTTGTTGCCCTTCACTGGACTCTGTCCCTGTCCTGAACTGGGGAGCCCAGAACTGTACATATACTGTACACTCCAGATGTGGCCTCACCAGGACAGAGTCCACATTCACAAGCTAAAGTTAACTTTACATAAAACTGATGTCTTTCATGTCACAATGGTATTATTTACTCAGCACTTTGATCCACAAATCAAGGCTAAGGTAGTTCTTTGCCTTCCTGTGTTGTCTGATTGTCTCACAACGCTGTCACTCCCTTCTAGGACCAGTCTGTTCCCAGTGTTGCTGCCATCTCTTTCATTCTCTGGTACGTAATGTTAGCACCAGTACTTGGTAAATCTAAAGACTGTGAAAGGAAAACAGCTAAGATCATGTGAGCCTAGCAAACAAGAGTAAAGTTCCACTACACATTTGCTGACTGGCCCTCTAGCACAAAACATTCAGCTAAATCATTCCTTTGGGCTGAAGGTAGACAAGTTGTTAGCCAACTTGACAGATAACACGCAATCGCAATACACACATTACAATTTCTGATTGCTTGGGCAAGCCACCAGCAATCAGAGCAGCACAACATTCTACTGCTTTAGATGTGATTACACATGACACTTATCACAGGCTAAGTCTAGATGGAAGCTATAGGTAACTTACTTTCACTAATTACTCTCACTAATAATTGTATTTTCATTAGAGGGGATTCAACCTGCCTTCCAAATCCTGTGCTTTTAACACCAATTGGCTATTGCCTTACTGCAAATGGATAAGTGATACAAACAACTCATAATGCAGAGGGAGTTTCCTTTGTGATTTTTTTTTCACTTACACGCTGCTACAAGTACCCCGGACATCAAGTACTCTGCTGCAAAATCCCATCTGTTGTGATATACTTCAAACCAACTTCATGTGCAGGGCTGTTCTGCTCAGTTAGTGTCATCAGTTTTTCCACTGCAGAGATGCCACTAACCCATTTCTTAACGTATAATGCTTGTATGACTGCAAGCTTCCACGACTACCATGTCAGAGAATAGAGTGCTTGTGGAAAAGACACTGTTACTTCAGGAAGAGAAACAATAAACACCACAAAACGTTAAAGGCTCTTCACAGGGCATGTTTCAGGGTGCTTTTAATTAGTGTTGATACATATCACACACAAGTTTATTCTCAGGAACCACAATCAAGATCAGGTAGTACTAGAAACTATAACTCAAGATCGACTGATAGTTTGGAAACATTTATCCTCTTTTGATGCTAGTTCAATAACCAAACTAGTGAGCAAGTTAAATGTGACATTTAAATGCAGAAAAAAATTATCATCCAACTGAAAAGCTAACTTGCCCCCCACTTTAATATACATACACCCAATTGCTGATTGGTAAACCCTATCTTCACATAAATACATGCTGTTGCAGTAAGTAGGAGACATTCAAGAGAAAAACACAAATCCACAGACCCATTTGGGCTACACACAGCATACAGCCATGCCACCCTGACAAAATGCCCTTCCAACCCCTAACATTCTGTGAATATCTATGGCAAAACACTGAGCTGTCAGCAGTAGATGAAAAATTTTGTGGGCTTTTTTCTGGTAGGAGGAAGAGGGTTGTTGTTTATGGGTTTTTTCCAAGTTGACAACATAGTTCTTTACTGGCAAATATTTCAAAATGCATCCGGCTATAAGAATGCCAGTATTTCAGAGGATACCAGACACAAACCAACAGTCTCCAGGATGACTATACAGATAGGTGCACACAACTACATGATCACACTTGTTTGGGTGCCAAGTCAGACAGAGCTGGGACCACGCTCATTCAAAAGCCACACCTGTGTTAGTGTGGAGTCAGCATCAGCTCAACCTTTACACTACATTTTAGTCCAGGTTTAGGTATCTTATAGTACTGGCAATGTTCAACTGTCTGGAGACATTCATGTATACACTGCATCCACATACACCATAACATTAGAATCAACTCAGAAGACATGGACTCAATTGCTACTTAGTCAACAAAACCACTGGAGCCCCCATCAAACCCCACAACACCTCCCACATGTGTAGCCCTCCATTCTCCTGCTTTCATTACAGGTAGCTTCTGATTTTTCCAATACATATTCAAAGCATGCCTTCATGCAGTCTGTTTTGCTGTCTAGAGTTACAGGAGTATGAGCAGCAGTACACATTCTCTCAATCAAGCCAGCAGATAGAACTGTTATTTAGAAACATGCAAAACCCCAAACAATGCTCCAGGGCCCAGATCTTGCCTGCCAATTTTCAACCCAGAGTAATCAGCCCTTAAAAAGATTTACAAATGCAAGTGCTGACAACTAACTTTCACGCTGCAAACAGCAACACCATACAACAAAAAAGCTCACTAGAATAAAAGGACTTTTCATTTCTCTTCCAGCAAGCACAAACAAAAATAGGTTTGAGCTTGGCTTTCCCAGCAAACATTTCAGAAACTTTAAACACAGATGAAGACAAACTTCTCAGAAGGCTAATACAGAAACACACTTCCAGTGACACAAGAAGCCTAAAATGTTTTCAAAACAGAGGTGCACTGCTTAGCTTAAGCTTCCAGTTGTGGGGCGGAAACTCTATTGGCAGACATAAGACACTATATCACTGTTTTTCGCATCCTTATGTATCCACAAGGATCAAGACAGCCAGCAGAAGCCATCAGAGCTACTGCTGACACCAGCTTTGAAAAGTTTTAGCGCCTGCTGAATACATCACACTATTGATAAGAAAAATAACAGATGTATCTTCCAAATATATGCTATTAATTCAATGCATTAACTTCTGTTTAAACAAAGTTTACCCTTTTTATTAGTTTCACAAGTGTTTTGAATAACCAAAGCACATGCATCAAGTCAGGTAAAGCTACTGACTCAGATACTGGATAGCTAAGCTTACAGAGAATAATCAGGAAAAAGTGACAAATCCTCATTCTGAACGACTGCAAATTTCCCTCTACCTCAGTGTTACAAGCAGTGACTCAAACTAGAGCTTGTAATTTTAATCAGACGACTGTTTTAGTAGATTTTTAAAAGAAAAAATTCAGTGGTAATGAAATGCAATAGTTGAACCATCCTCCAGCTGCATGGGACACCATTCCATAGATGAATAACCCTACAAAGCTGTATCATTCTGACACAGAAAGTCTGTTACAGAACTCAGAGGTTTCCATCTTTCTTTTCAAAGCAGGAAAGCAGTTTCTTTACTGAGCAGATGTGACAAGCAATCCATCATTTAAAAGATGGCATTATTTAAAAGAAAATATACTGTGAGGCAGTTCCATTACTACAGTGGACAAAATAGCTGTAAATGAAAAATCTAACAATGGCAAATATCAAATCTGTTGGTGATGATCTCTGCAATCATCATTGTGCCTGCCTCAGTTCTAAACTCTGAATTACACAGCAGAGCTTAAAAAGCTGACAAGACGTAAATATTTAGTCACATTATGTGTCTACAGAAGTTCAATATTGAATAAACAACTATTTAAAAAATCAACACAAGGTTCTTAATTTGTTTAACTGCTGATTAGCTAAAGAGTTGGGGGGCAAAGTTGAAATTTTCATGTCTGGAGCTTAGTGTGACCTCAGACATTTATTCAAATCCATCAGATGAAGGTTTCAAAATGTACACATATTCAGTGAATATGCCAGCACAGTGGCTGAAAGTCAGATCTCAAAACCAAGGAAAGCACTATCAGATTAGTTTCAGTTTTTCCTTATGCCTGGGCACCCCCTAGAACAACAAAACTTTTTGGTTCTTGAAGAGGAACATGGAAACAAGCACCAGAGTGAGGCACAACACAACACTTGGCAGGTGTGAAGTGTTTTAAGGCCCATGCAGCAATTTGGTGTAAGCAAGAAATGCACTGTGTCACAAGACTACTCAAACCTTAACACTGTAAGTTTAGAGCTGCTGCATCTGCTACAAAAGCTTTTAAATAAACCTTCTGTTCTTTGTAAGGTTGATAGCCTCCAAAACTGTTCTCCAATTCTATTAATTACCTCTTCAAATGTAGCCTCCTCTAAGAATGGCTGAGATTTCAAGAGAAACAGTAAACCTTGCTACTTAGAGACAACACTACATCTCCTTATTTAAAAATTTATGGAACATTTCTGTCCTAGGAGTCACAAGCAATTGGCAATTCCATCACTTGCTGAGCTTTCCAACTCAAACACAAACCTCTGCAATGAAATCACACATCAGAACTCATTACTCCGCAAGCCTAGGAATTCAGATCATTACAGTAGTTATCTGTTCAAGATACACCAAGCAACAAGTTACTTAATGAAAATGATAAAATACTAAAGCAACCTGATAGCTGTAAATGATGACTCTATGCAGAGGCACAAGAAAAACTTCAGTCAAGAGAAGAAAAGTCAGAAGGGGCTAAAGTTACAGCCTCAGTCACTCACCTAATCTCAAACAATAGGAAGAAAGATCTTGACAGTACTCGGAACATAATGGGATGATCCCTACCAATAAATCATCCTGATTATCATGTCCAGCCTTTGTATTTTAAATATATATGCTTAAAATAAGTCTCTTCAATACACTGAAAGGTCTCGCAGGATTTCCAGTCTTTTTCACACCAACAGGACAAGTTTTACCTGATATGCGCTCACACACTCAAATATCACCCAAGACATGGATGCACTAATAAGCCTGTGGATCATCTCCTCCTCGGCAATGCACCGCATGTTTAAGAGTATAAAATGCAAAACCAAAAATCTTACCATTTAAGAATACTAGGAGTGCCTACCAAGACAGGAATAACCCACTAGAAAGAAATGTTCGTGCCTGGTAAGAGCATCACATTCCTTGAAGACAAGTATGATTGTGTCCTGAGTTTTCAGTTTGCTTAAAGCTCATCCTCAGTTTTCAAGTCCAAAGCAGCACTGTCCTGGCTGCAGCCAGAGCGCATAACATTAAGAAACCAAATTCATTAATTACTTAGGGGTTGCTTCATGTAGCACATCCGTCATAAAACCACAAGCTTCCTTTTCCTAACAGCACACACCCTGCAGGTTATCCATTGAGATGCGTGTTTCATTTCTATTATAACTATTATGTCAGATAAGAGATTCTTTTAATCAGATGAAGATTTCAGAACGTACCAAGCTGTAAATTAAAATAACCCCATCACTCTTCCGCTTGTGTGTTATCTGAGCAACCCCTCAACTGGCAGAGTTAAAGCTGTTCGCTCAGCCAAACCAAGGCAATTCTGAAATGAAAAGCTGGAATAGCTTCATGTAAAGCATCTAAGATCGTCGTTCTCCACCTAACAGGGTATTTTACCAAGTTGAATGTAAAATCAAATTCCACATTTGTTACCAAGGTCTAAAAAAAGGCAGAAGAACTCACACTTGAGGATCAGTCTTTTACCTAACTCACAAAATAAAAAGATCAAGAATTTGCCACTCCACACTATGTGAGAGTGTCAAAGTACGATGATTTTCCACTACAACACACGAAAAATAATTGACCTCTGTTAGGTTCACGAACATTTACCTCCTCTCTACCGCTTAGCCCTGGTGTCTTACTTTTCTAGGACAAAATACCCCAGAACAGAATTTTCATTACTTTGACTAATCTCATTTTTCAACAGTTAAACGAAAAAGTGCCATTAATGCTTCTGTTCTCTAGGAAAGCAGCTGCAGCAGAGGACTGCAAACCAAGTTCCGAGTGAAACTCAATAGGTCAGGTCCTGCTACTCTGCTGCCGCTACAAAGCTGCTTTGCCTTATAAAGCATCACAGTTTTACTACAAGAGAAGGAAGACAGTCATATAGCTGTAGCATATTCACAAGAGAAATCCAGCAGAATGCCTGTACTGAGAGAGTGAAAGAACAAGTCAATACAAACGACTGCTCTTTTGCACTGGAGAAACAAGAATAAAATCCCAATCAAGCTGGAAAAAAAGGGACACAATGCTTCAGAGTACCTACAGAAGGACAAGCCTGGGATTCCAGACCCCACACTCTGCACATTTCACATCTGCTTCTGTTCCCAAGCTTTAGCTTTTCACTCAATCTTATTATAAAATAAAGTATTATAACAATATAATATATAATAATAGATATTAATAAAAAATATTTTTAAAAGCCAAATCACCAAGTTTATGCCTAACATAGGTGAACAGAAACTTAAATATAATGGAAACTCCCCCCTTCCACAGTATTGTTTAAATTCAATTATCTAAAAAAATAATAATGAAGTTTTGATGAGAGCACAAGCTTCATATACTAGTCCAGCGGTCTTGTAATACTCCCATCCACCTGCATTTACCTGCTACGTTTGACTTGTACGCCTGCCCAGTGTCCAGTGAAGTTGGCTTCTGATCTGCTAATACAAGTCTCAAATAAAAAGGTTGGTAGCTTTAAAATTATGTATTTTAGTAACTGCTAAAATTGTTCACTGACTACACAACTATTCACTTAGGTGCTTTAAGATGATCTTTCATAGGCTAATTGCCTTTTTCTCTGCAAGTCAAACATTCTCAATAACTTCAGATACCTCAATGCCTATCAATCAGTTTGGAGACTATTCCTGGCTTTAATGTAGTATTTCATGTCAAATACTTTTCACTGATGCAGAATTAATTCTTTTCATTTAATGTAAACATTAGGAAAGCATAATGAAAACCCGTTTCTGAAGTTTAGCAACATCAAATGCAAAATCTCATCTAATTCACCAGTTATCATCATCTATGCTGCTTGTCTTGCATCGAGGTTACATGAGTTAGCAATTGCACAACACCTCTGTACACAAAAAAGCAGAAGACCAAGACACAATTGACTGTAAGCAGCAAACTGAATTGGAAGGAAGATTAAAGCTTGCCTTGGAGTGAATGGGGCAGGAGCTGATAGCTATTAGTACTAATGCGTATGGATTTCACAAAGCATTATTCATTTCCATATTATTTTTAAATAGGCATTTTAAAAACACCAGATGGTAACTTAAAATCAAAGTCTGATTTATGTAAAATAAAAGAAGTCTTACAAAACCGTCCATGTCTTCAGTCTTTACGACCTTTTCCCATCATCAACCAAGACATCGCACAAAGAGATGAACACGGCCATGAGGAAAAGCCAAATGAAAGGCTTCTCAGATACTCTTTCCTACAAACCACAGTTCGTTTTGACAGAATCTGATTTCCAGCAGGTGAGTTTACTTTGGCAGTCTGGATACCGTGTGCCTCATTCTACCATACCTTCTCAGAACTCACACACAGGCGTAATTATTACATAAGGATTGTATCCTGCATAATACATTTTCCTGTTTCCCTTCCCAGCCACATAGCCAGTTTGCTTTCACTTAAACAAGGGGGTTTTCAAAGTTTGCTTTTGTCTAAAATAGCTACTGAAGGGAAGTCAAAGAGATTAATCTTCCTATTTCACTGCTGAAGGAAGCAACGATTAAGTACTCCAAGAGCTCAAACAGAGCAGCAGAGTTTACAGGAACTTTCATCATGAGAGAGAGTTTTCATTCTAATACTGGCACTCATTCCTGAACTGGAATGAAAACTAGAAATCATACCAAACTTTGCTTGATAATGGAACCACCAGTGTGCACGTCTCACAGTAAGTGGCCCTGGTTTTTTATAAATTATTTCACAAAGCAACTACAAGTGTTAGTGTTTCACTGGCTGCTTCAAATTTTTGAAGCTAAAATGCAGCAATTGATAGCTTCTTTGGCTTCTGAAACACTAAGTCTTCAAAAGATCTGACACATGACAAAGTACCAGCAGCATTAGCACTTAATTAGAGGGAACAAGTTAAATGTCATACATGAAGAGTGTCAGTTTAGCAATGCTGGGAACAACGAACTTCCTTGTTTCAGTTACTGAATGTTCCTCCTCCCAATTTACCAATACTGTCTTTAAGTTTTCCACTTACTTCACTGCTCTGCTAACCAGAAACCAGTCAACGCACGCGCACGATGTTGCCTGTAGCTCCAGGCAAAGGACACAACTAATCTAGCTCTGCTGGACAGAATTTTACAGACAGCACCTTCTTCAGAATAAATCAGAAGATGGCAAAAGAGGATTCATTACTTTAAGAAAAAAGACAAAACTAAAAACATCACTTGAAGCTATATGGTTAATATTTAGGGCAGTTCCAAGGGTGAGGTTAGAAGTCTGACATTCCTTAACAGGTCTTAATAGGCTTATCATCTTAGAACATTGCTATTATTTGGATTCCATGTTCCAAGACTACAACCAGTGCTGTTGCTTAAGCAAGAGGAGATCCAAAATCGTATCAGGAACTTCTAGGACACTTAGTGCTTTGAATTATTCTGCAGGACACACACATAGCTTCAGAGCTGATGTGCTACATTCCTAGACCACACAACAAAATGCTTAATCCAGAGAAGCAGATCTCTTACACTAAGGATCTCAAATTCCAACACACACAGAATTGGAATTCTGGAGCAGATATGACAGAGACTGCTGGGACAGCCCTTACAATGCACCTGTGGTCAGGACAGGTCTGAGGAAAGTAAAAAAGTTTACAAAAAGGGTCTACACCTATATTGAGTCCAAGTGAGAGGTACATATGGAAACAAGTCAGTTACTATTAATTTCATTGAGAAACGAAGTGCTACAATGACAAGTTTTCTTGCAAAAAATTCTACATGTTTAGAATAAACCTTGACTACGCAAAGATTACTTTAACAGCCAGTTGTTCCCCAAAACAAATATCCTAGGATGAACACATCTCAGGTGCTCAGGGTTTTTTTTTTCAGATGGTTTGAAAGACACTTATTCACCCACTCCACTCCCCCAAATTTTTAAAACATGCTCAGGACCAAAACTAAAGTGAAATTAAACTACTTGTAGAAGCAGCATAACTAAGGTTTTGCAATTAAAAAAAGGAAGCTAATGCTTTTGCCAATGATTATTTCATTAACCTCTTTGCCAAAAATAGAATTTAACCCAAATAATCCAGTCATTTTAGTATTACTTCCTCTTTTGAAAAAAGCCACCATCCTCCATTACAAGCTTTGCTGAAATCAGAAGTGAGTCTTTCTCACTTCTAAAATGCAGCACAAGAGACTATCACCTACTAGGTGCACATTTGTTCAGTTAGGGCACCCCACCTTTTCAAAGTATCACTGTAATCAAAACTACTGGAAATTCAGGTTTTGAGTCGCAGTTCGAGCATAGACTACTCCAATATTTGAGCTTGAATTTAAGGACAACAAATCTTCCTCACAAGTCAAACTGGGCAAAGACCCACCTAAACATTCCACTGATTCCTTGAATCCAGGCAGTTAAAATACACAACATTAAGAAACAAAAAAGTATAAACATAGATTATAAGCTAAGCTGCAACATGTTCATAAAAAAAAAAAGATTCCTCTCCTTTATTTACAATGCAAATCTTTCAGATATCTACTGTAAAGAAACAGGAAACAAGCTTGAAACAGGAACAGGGACACAAACCCAAAATCTTGGAGCCATGCCAAGACAGTGATATTTTGCCCAAATTGTTTGCCTTGGTGCTTTAAGTAGCAATATGTTGACCATTTTTTGTCCCTGTCTGTCAGGCAGCAACAACATTGAATGGGAACAAAACTCTGAGGTAAGATGGCAAATTCTGCCCATAAAAGTAACTGTGCCCATGCACATCCTTCTCTTTCGCTCCATCTTTCCACTTCCTAGAACAACCACCAGAAACCAGTATGATACATCAAAACATTTGAGCATAAACCTTCAGCATCAGGGTATGAAAAAAAGCAAAGCTACTTTGGACATTGGCCTGTTGATTCATCAGTTCCTTGTTTGAACAACAGTCAGAGTCAGATTCTGTTGTGGGGCAACCTGTGACAGCGTATGTAAAAACGTGCCTATGGATACCAACACAACTGAAAACAAAACCAAAAAGCTGCCAAGAGACCTAACTGCAAAGTTTCTCAAGCATTTCATTAAGTTTCTGACAAGTGAGATTAATCAAATGCATTTTCTCCTTGATATAATTACTATGTAACCAATATTTTGTTTCTTAAATCACTGGCACTCTGTTATAAAATATTCGAAGATAGATTGTAGAATGCTAGGTCTAACGTGAAAGTGTTTCTCGTGTTTTCTTAACAGGAACATACAATTTTTTGAAGTAACTCCATTAACAAGACAGATGGAAGTCTGCCTTATAAATATTGTCAATAAAGTATTAATATTCATAATTGTTATTGATTTCCAGAAACTAGCAAGGAAGGAGCAGTAATGAAGTTGAGGGAGGACAAATCTAAGCAAAGGGAAAATACTGTTCTGATACTTGTGCAAGACAACGCGGGTAATCTAAAAGCAAAATTCAACAAGACAACATTTAGACTTCCGAAAAGTACAGGACAAGCTTAAAGTCAATGCATGTTCTAAACCCACACTCAAACCTCAGTGTACTCCATAACAAGTTGTTATGTATAACAAGGGCTGTTCTCGGTGTCATGTAGTGATAGGACAAGGGGCAATGGTTGTAAGCTGGAACATAGGAGGTTCCACATCAACCTGAGAAGGAACTTCTTCATGGTGAGGGTGACGGAGCACTGGAACAGGCTTCCCAGGGGGGTTGTGGAGTCTCCCTCACTGGACATATTCAAGACCCGACTGGACGGGTTCCTGTGTGACTTGGTTTAGGTGATCCTGCTGTTGCAGGCGGATTGGACTAGATGATCTTTCGAGGTCCCTTCCGTAATTCCCTTAAGGAATTATCCATAATGATTCTATGATTCTATGATTCTATGAAGTTCTATGTGCAATAAGGTGTCATTTTCAAAGTACTGTCATCCATGCTTCCTAATTTCAGTAGTGAGAGTGATACAGACATTTCCAAAAAGAGTCCCTAAGAGACAAAACAATTCTGGGTCTAACTCCTCACAGACAGATGCTGGTTAGACATCTGTAGATACCTGTTCGTACCCATCTCGCTGTATGTGCAACAGTCCACAAGTAAAAGTTGTGTGTAGCTGCTAGTACCTTAAATACATGCACACTGAACCAGAGATAGCCACGAACTCTACATAGTGACAAAAGCAATCCAGAAGAAACCTTTACTGTGGGATATACTCTCATGGACACCAGCTCCTTACATGCCAACAGCCTTATGCTACTAACAGAGCTGATGGAAGTGCAGAGGCGGCAATCCATTCAGCTCATGAACCAATGATTCCTTTTGTATTACATCATTCAGCTACCCATTAAGGAGCTGGACTGACAGGATCCAGAATATGCATAGGCCAGCCCTCCATGGTAAACGAGCGTTAGAAAAGATTAAGGCTCAAAGAAATTGGTGATTCATCAGGGCATCAAAACAGCATTTCCCCAATTCCCTGCAATGTTCTAGGCCAAACAGCTAGCCACATATTAGTAACCCCTGACAGACTTCCAATTTCAGCGTTAATTGCTGTTCCTGAAACACATACCCAGACACAAAATACCTGCAGCAGCACACATCACAGAACAAACACTGTCATGGCTATCCTAATCACACAATTATGCTGTATTACAGTCACACCTAATTTAAGTACTCTGAAGTACCTCTGTTGTCTGCAGGTATTGCTTTGTAGCGCCTGCTTCCTAATAGGGTGGGGCAACGGGATGGATCGACTCTTCGATGAGTAGCTTTTTTACTCATCTTCCACAGCAACAGCATACAGATGTGAAAGAGCAATGATAAAAGGGACTATAAATCTCTGGCCCTGTCACATCTCCAAAACTTAAGAAATTGCTGCTATGAACCAAGTGATAGGATTTGTTTCTGTCTGGCACTACTCTGTGGAACTTGGGTAAATGAATTTAAGTGAACGGTTGGTACAGAAAGCAAATTCTAGCTTCTTGTTCCTAAAAGGTTCCTCAAGCTTACTGGATTTCAACACATTTTCATCATGAGCCAGTCAATGCTAGTATATCTTTATAGAAAAAACCAAATTATTTGAACAGCGATGGGTCTTCTTCAGTTATCTGGTATTTTTACTGACCAGGTGAAATATCACAGCTCAGTATCTGTGCTTCAGAGGTACTGTGTCTTCATGTTTGACTGTTATGGCATGCTATCTTGCCTTGAGCTTAGCACAGAATAGGCAATACAGAAGAAAAATTCCCCATGGTATTAGCTTATGATTCTATTATCAACTAGTACCTTCGACAAAATGTATTACCAGTTTTGGCAGGAAAAAGGGTGAGGGTATGCATGCATGTTTTGTCTTTTTCTGAAGTATCACACAAGACTAGCATTGTTTCAGAGCTGAAGTTTTACGTCACCTCACCCTCCAATTTACCAACTGGCTTATGTGGTGAAATTCACCTGCCTAAGCTTTGTTCTGCATGGACTAAAATCATAGTATAGTTTCAGCATGAGTATACTTTGCTTCAGGAACAACATTGCTCATATACCTTTCTAGAGCCTTTACTATAAGAATAGCTTTTATTCTTCTTCTGCACAGTGCTCCACATACAATTGCCTCTTTCAAACTGCAGAAGAAGCAGGTTCATTTTCTTCCTTACAACGTCCTGTTTGGTAACATCCTTTCCTACTCATATCTGTGTGTTCACTCCGAATGCAAGCACAAGAGACTTGCAATACTCATGTTAGTTTAATATCACCAATTGCATATAGGAATAAACACAGCTGACGACTGCTTTCTACAGTTGTTTCTAAGGCTTACGCTCATTTGCCTAAAAATGTCAGTTTGCTAGTAAATTCTTAAAGAATAGAATGCTATGTAAACCACTTTTTCAACATGTTACATCACATTACAGTTCCTCACACGTGCACATACACACAAATGCCACCACTCCCAGATCTTGATGTTCTGCAGACTTGAAACTGTTTTGCTTTTACCTGGCCTCTTTTGCATTTTTCTGAGCCAGCAACAGCCTTCTTGATGATACATGTCTTAAGTTACCTTTATAATCACCTTTGCACCTTCCTTTGCAGAGCATCTCAAAGACAAGAATGCTCTTCAAGTAGATAGATAAGAATGCCAGCCTTGACGTAACTACCTTCTTCCAACAGAGGCACAAGAAAAGATAAGCGCTCTACATGCTTTTATTTGTGTACCTTACCTGCTAATTTAAAAGTGTGAATGTCTGACGAATATATACAGGCACCATGGAATTAAACATTAATAAAACTCCAAGGCCAAAAAGCCACACAGTTTAAAAAAATTAAACTGATGAAACACATCTACACCTACTTACTTTGTTCTTTATATCTCCCCTCTTGTTACCCTTCTGCTGTCACTTTAGATTTGCATGTACCATGGCCAGAAACATGACTTTTCTACAGCTAGCATGTGCATTTTGTGAAGTAACGTAATAAATATTTAACAGAGTTTATATTACCATGCCAGTTAAGCCCACAACTGATTTAAAGCTAAAGCTACTGCCAGACATAAAACTTCAAATAAGAGATGCAGCAACAGATCTCCACAGAACACACAGATTAGACAAATCCAACGGTATTTATTTTATGTTTCAGTAAAATAAATAAAGTACTTAATTCCACTCTAATCAAGTAAAACATGAGAGCCAGAAATTGCCTACATGGTTATAGCACATCTCAAAAAGAAAAAAAACCAATTTAAATCCCCCATAACAGTTACAAATCTTCCATATCACTCTGCTGGACTAAAGCAGATTCCAGTTCCAGCCACATACCTTAACAACACATACATGTACTGATCAATTGCCCGTCCTTTTCTGTGCATATATTGACATGAAAGGAAGCCATAACAGCAACTCAGGCAGCACACATTTGTGCAGACACCTTTATTCTCGAGGCATTTGTGTGTAAACACTTGAAAAATAGAAAGAATTACAAGAAAAACAACCTGATCCAGAATATTGTTACATTTAAGGACCTGATTATAGGGCTAAACACATTGAAAATGTATGATCACTTATTTAAGAGTATCTGAGAGGTCAAATTTGCCATCCTTTTTATTTCTATTACAAATGTAAGGCAAATTAAACATGAGTGTAATTTGGGTTTTCATATCAATAGTGAACGTATAAAAATGGAAATATAACTACAATAAAACTTCTTACAGTTTCGGCACACAAAAACCACTGCTGTTTGTGCTTTATCAGGCTTCACCTTAGTTTTCTCCTTCCTTCCACATTGAACAAAATATATTAGTAACAAAAAGATTGGAAAATACTTCTGTTGTTCTAACAGACAGATTAAGCTGATTAGCTTAGTATCTCAAGAATTAATAAATAATGCTTACAAGTCAGCAGGAAACAAGTGAAAGTTCAACTGATAAAAACAGTTACCAGATCAGAATCAAACCTAGAGTTGTGAAATCCCAGCAAGTTTAAAAAAAAAAAAATCAACACAAAAGGCTTTGACCTTTGAAAATGTATCCAATCTCTAAAAACCAGATAAGTTTGACAAGAAAGTTAAACCACATGAAAGAGTAAAGCTTTTCAGTAGCAATTCTGCGGCAGTACTTAAGATTCCTACTCCAGCTTTACTAAGGATTCAGACGGAGGCCAACAAAACTAGGCCAGAGATCAGACACAGGATCGCAAGCCAGAATTCCCATGGTTTTACCCCAACAGTGACTCAAGTTTAAACGGTGGTTTTAAAACCAGCACTCACAGTGGCCAAAGGCAAATCTTAACCACTTTGCCTCAATTCTCTTACCTGCAGAATAAAAATAATTATACTTATCTGCCACGCAGGAATCTCTACAACACTCTGTCAAGAGCAGATCTGTTTCAACTGTGAACAAAGCTACGTCGTAATTTTAAGCATCT